>CANTUR010001209.1:0-58118 GCA_947683625.1 Mallotus nudiflorus
ATCGGGCAGACAGGACATTTTGCTAGATCGTGTCCGTACTCCGGGTATCAGCAGCCACAGATTCCATGATTCCCACAGCAATCGATTGCTAGTGCTGCACCCGTGCCATTTCAGTACCACCAGCCCAGCATCAGAGTTCCACTCAGCTTGTCCCCACAGCAGAGTCGTGGTAGAGGTACTAGAGGAGGTGCAAGAGGTGTTGGCCAGGCTTCTACCAGTCAGCAGGGAGGTCGAGGTCAGGCTATAGTTTTCCATCTCACTCAGTAGGATGCTCAGGCATCTAATGCAGTCGTGGTAGGTATTGTTTCTGTCTGTTACCTAGATGCATGGGTTTTGTTTGATCCGGGTGCCACGCATTCCATTTGTTTCTCCGTTTTTGCTTCTAAATCTTGTTGGCAAGCTTCGAGGATGGCTTTTCCTTTGTCTGTTGCCACTCCTCTGAGCAATTCCTTGGACACCCGACCGATATTGTTCTTTCTGGTTGTCCAGTTCTCGTGGGAGGTCGAGAAATTACCCGCTGATTTGATTTTGTTGGATGTGATGGAGTTTGATGTTATTCTGGAATGGATTGGTTATCTCAGCACTATGTCGTGGTAGATTGCAGGAATAAAGAGGTGACGTTCAGAATTCCTGGTGAAGCAGAATTTAAGTTTGTGGGTGATAGGAGTTCAGCACCTCAGAATCTTATTTCTGCTATTACAGCTAGGAAGTTATTGAGGAAAGGTTGTCAGGGATATTTGGCATTGGTCAGGGATACATCAGTTGGAGAAGTTGTCACTCACAGATGTTCCTATTGCTTGTGAGTTTCCTGATGTTTTTCCCGAGGAGTTGCCAGGTTTACCACCATCACATAGAGATTGAGTTCTGTATAAATGTGTTCCATTTTGGTTGGTACTACTCTTATATCTATGCCACCCTATAGAATGGCTCCTGCAGAGTTGAGAGAGTTGAAGAGCAATTGCAAGAGTTGTTGGATAAAGGTTTCATCAGACCTAGTGTTTCTCTTGGGGTGCGCTAGTCCTGTTTGTGAAGAAGAAGGATGGTACCCTGAGACTGTGCATTGACTACAGAGAGCTTAATAAGGTGACAGTGAAGAACGAGTATCCTCTCCCGAGGATAGATGACTTGTTTGATCAGTTACAGATGCACAGTTCTTTTCTAAGGTGATCTGAGGTCGGGTTATCATCAGCTGTGGATTAGTGAAGCTGAGTTCCTAAGACAACATTCCGCACTAGACATGGCCATTATGAGTTTCTGGTGATGTCTTTGGTTTGACTAATGCACCAGTAGCTTTTATGGACCAAATGAATAGGGGTATTCAGACCGTATGTGGATCAGTTTGTAATAGTCTTCATTGATGAAGATATACTGGTATATTCAAGGAGTATGAGGAGGCATGTATATCACTTGAGAGATTGTACTACAGACATTGAGAGATCATCAGCTTTACGCTAAATTCTCGAAGTGTGATTTCTAGATGGAGAGTGTTTCTTTTCTTGGACACGTAGAGTCTAAAGAAGGTATTCAGGTTGATCCATAGAAGATTGAGGCAGTGTCCGAGTGGCCTAGACCTACTTCTGTTACAGAGATTCAGAGTTTTCTAGGTTTAGCCAGGTATTATAGGCGGTTTGTGCAGGATTTTTCTAGGATTGCAGCCCCTATGAATCGCTTGACTCAGAAGAATGTTAGATTCGAGTGGTCAGAAGCTTGTGAGAATAGTTTTCAGTTGTTGAAGGAGAAAGTTGACCACAGCGCCAGTGTTAGCTTTGCCTAATAGTGTGGATAAGTTCACAGTTTACTGTGATGCCTCTAGAATTGGTCTTGTTGTGTGTTGATGAAGTATGGAAGGGTGATAGCCTATGCTTCGAGGTAGTTGAAGAAGCATGAGCAGAACTATCCTACACATGATCTAGAAATGGCTGCAGTGATCTTTGCTTTAAAGATTTGGAGACATTATCTGTATGGGGTGACTTGTGAGATATTTACTGATCACAAGAGCCTTAAGTACATTTTTCAGCAGCGAGATTTGAATCTGAGGCAGAGAAGATGGTTGGAACTGTTGAAAGACTATGATTGCGAGATCTTATACATCCGGGTAAAGCTAATGTGGTAGCAGATGCCTTGAGTAGGAAGTCCTCAGGTAGTCTTGCTCACATCAGTGTTGAGAGGAGACCATTGATCCAGGAGTTGCATTTAATGGTGGATTAAGGTCTGATGATGAAGCTTAGTAGATCAGGTGGACTGCTAGCTCAGTTTAAAGTACGATCTGTACTGAGGGATAGGATTAAAGCAGCTCAGAGCCGAGATCCTATTTTAGAAGAACTTGCAGAGAATGTCAGAGCAGGGAAGTTCACTGATTTCACACTCGATGATGATGGTGTGTTGTGGATCAGTGGTAGATTGTGTGTTCCTGATGTGGATGACTTGAGGGAAGAGATTTTAGAGGAAGCACATTCTACAGCTTACAGCGTACATCCAGGTGTCACTAAGATGTACCACAGTATCAGAGATCTGTATTGGTGGGACGGAATGAAAAAGGATGTTGATGATTATGTTGCTAAGTGTCTGACATGTCAGCAAGTGAAAGCCGAACATCAGAAGCCTTCTGGGAAGCTTAAACCTCTTCCTATTCCCAAGTGGAAGTGGGAAAGGATAGCTATGGATTTTGTGGTCGGTTTACCTCGTTCGAAGGATGGATACGATTCCATCTAGGTGATTGTAGACAGATTGACGAAGTCTGCACATTTCTTGCCTGTGAAAGCCACCTATTCTGTAGCTAGATTGGCGAAGTTGTATGTGAAGCATATTGTGTGCCTTCATGGAGTACCTGTGTCCATTGTATCAGACAGAGGTTCAGTGTTTACTTCTCATTTTTGGCAGAAGTTGCAGGAAGCTATGGGCACTAGGTTAGATTTCAGTACTGCTTTTCATCCTCAGACAGATGGCCAGTCTGAGAGGACGATCCAGACACTGGAAGATATGTTGAGGATGTGTGTCTTGGATTTGGGAGGTAGCTGGGATGATCATTTGCCACTCGTTGAGTTTGCATATAATAACAACTACCATAGCAGTATTGGCATGGCACCGTATGAGGCGTTATATGGAAGGAAGTGTAGATCCCCTTTGAGTTGGGATGAGATTGGTGAGAGAGCTTTGACTGGACCTGAGATGGTTCAGGATGCACCGAGATATATCAGACCGTTTGAGATTCTGAAGAGAGTTGGCACTGTTGCATATCGGTTGGATTTGCCTCCGAGTATGTCACAGGTGCATCCAATATTTCATATCTCGATGTTGAGGAAGTATATCTCAGACCCTTCACACGTGTTGCAGCCCGACAGTGTAGAAATGACTGAAGATTTGACGTTTGTGGAAGAACCTGTGGCGATCGTTGATTATCAAGTTTGACAGTTGCGTTCGAAACAGATTCCGATGGTCAAGGTTCTGTGGCGCAGCGACAGAGTTGAGGAGCATACGTGGGAGACTGAAGCTGAGATGCGAGCTTCTTACCCGTATCTCTTTCCTTCTTGATCTTGTTTTATGGAATTCAGGGATGAATTCTTGTAAGGGGGAAGACTGTAATATCCCGTGTTTTTAAACATTTTTACACTGTAACGGGATATGCAGTGTTAATAATTTTTGTATATATATTACGATATTTTTACGAGTTGATATGTATTTAAAATCTATTTTAATTATTGTGTCTTATTTACAGTGCTTTACGTAAAATTTTCCCGAGACTTTCATTTTCGGGGAAATTTTCACGTAAATAATTTATTATTAATTATTTTAAATATATTTTCGGACTTGCATGAACTCATACGTATTTTTAAAATACTAAACACCGTGTATATGTGTACCTATTTATTTAATTAGGGTTTAATATATTACCCTAATATTTTATTATTATTTATTTATTTTATTGTTATTTAATTATTTTTAATTAATATTAAATTTTAAAATATTAAATATTAAGTGTGTGGATGTGATTTTTTTTCAAATATTTTATTAAAATTATTATTTTTTATTTCTTTTTCTTTTTCTTTTCTTTTCTTCTTCTTCTTCCTTCTTCCTTCCCCGTGCCCGATCCTTCCCCTCACCGCTGCAAGTGTCGTTCCCCTACCGTCGATGTGCTGCCAGCAGCTCCACCTTCCCCAGCCAGTAGCTCCACCTTCCCCAGCCAACTGCTCCGCCGCCCCAAGCTCCTTCCCCGACACTGGTTAGCTCCCGTTTTTCCCTTTTGGTCGAAACTTCCTCTTCTCGCCGTCGACCACGATTCCGGCCACCATTTTTGACACCGCCGGTCTCTTTCTTCTCCTTGAGCTTCGATGAGTGTGATTCTAGCTTTGGTTTAAGCTGAAATGGTCTTGATTTGCTTAGGTTTCAAATTTTCAATTTCGATCATATTAGGGTTTTTGATTTTTTTGTGTTTCGAATTGATTGATTCATAAAAAATCCCTTCACAAATGTTGATCCTAGTAGCTTAATATACATGTATGAATTTTTGTGGAATTTTTGGAGATTATTTGGATTTTTGGGTATTTTTGAATATTTTAATATTATTTTCTAATTTTCGGAAATTAATTAATTAAATTATGAAATTATGTTTTATGGTTAAATTAGGTGTTGAAATGAATTATAGGAATTTATTTGGAATTTTTATGAATTATTATGTATTTATTTTGAATTATTGAAGTTTATGTAATTTTGGGAAATTAGGGTTAATTGTGTTTTTAATTGAAATTAATTGGATAATTGAGTTTAATTATTAATATTATTGATAAATATGTTGAGAAAATTAATTTTGGATAATTACATAATTTTTGTTGAATTTTTGAAGTAATTATAGTATATTTATATATATAGGGGTATTTTGGTAATTTTACCCTAAATTGGCTAAAAATGTAATTTAATTGGTTTTAATAGTTATTTAAGGTATAAAAATTATTTCTATAAATTATTTTATATTTTTAACTAATTAAAACTATTTTTCGTGAATTATTTTCAATTATATATATAATATACGGTTTTTCTAATAAAATGAGTTTTTATTGATTTTTAATATGTATTAAGGTTAATTATGTAATTTTTACTTATAAAATGAATTTCTATGTTATAAGGATATTTTTGGTATTTCCTGAATTGTTCTGCGTTTGTGGACCCCGGTCGGTAGACTGTAGTTTGGAGTCCGACCGAGGGGTTGTGGATTTGTTTTGAGCTTGTTTTTCGAAGTGTGTTTCTTTGCAGGGTCGGCTCTACTCTTTGAGTAGAGAGATGTCCGTTTTACAGGGGAGGTTCTGTAGAATTTTCGGTAGAATTCTCGTAAAACATGATGTCTGGTCGATCCCTAATTCCGTTTCAGTGTTTAATATTCTAGACCGAATTCTAGGATTTTCTGTTAGGTTTATTCTAATGTCTATTATTTATTGTTTGTCTAGTTGCGCCGAGACCGAGGGCTAGTGGACCAGGCCCGTCGGATCCATCTCGTGGAGCGCACTAATTTGTGAGTTACTATTTTATATATATATGCTTAGGATGCATGATTTTAGAAATATATGTTTTATTTTGATTAAAATGCATAAATAATGTGATTTGTATTTAAGTATATTTTTGGTATATTTTTGGTATATATTAAATTATATGCATGTTTTGTAAATAAATTATATTTAAAATGTTTTTAAATATATTTCTAGCTTAATTTATAAATTGATTGGATTTATTTGACGTATATATACTCGAAATATACTTGGTTTACTTTTGGTATATTTCCGGTATATATATGGTTTATATTGTTATTTTATTTAAATTCATGCATCATTTATTTGTGAATGTATGTTTTATATTTAAAGTGAAGGATATCGATAGAACGTGCTACCTAGTGGGCAGCACTAGGACCGAGTACGTACCGGTGCGCTTATAGCATTTAGGCTATATTACTAACTATTTATGGATATTGATTGGTTATGATTATTGATGTGCGAGATATGGTTTGGAGGTGTGATTGCTGGAGCTCGGTTGACCAAGTGTCTCGGGGCCAATCACACTGGCAGTCAGACTGCTGGAGCTCGGTTGACTTAGTGTCTCGGGGCCAGTCTACTGTCCAAATGGATTAAGTCGATATATTTGGATTAAGTGAGCCTGTATGGCTAGAGTGTTGTCTAACACTGTTTTGAGGTTGCGGAATTATAGGGTTCTATTAGATCCTTCACAAACTGTGATTTTCAATAAAATATATAAAAATGATTTTTACTACATCTGTGTGAACTTGCTTGTATATATACATATTATATATATATATTGTTGACTGTATGCATTGTCATTTAGTATGCGTGTATATATATTATAGTAATTCACTCAGTGAGGTCTGACTCCCCTCCGTTGACTATTTTTCAGGAGAGTCAACATCTTCAGACCTCAGTAGCAGGCCCATACGCCGGATTTCTTTCGCCCCGGCTTCTTTGTGTAAACTGCTTACTTGAGTCTTATTTTATAATCTAGACACTGCAGTAGTTGTAAATTAATTTATGGGATTTTATGTATTTTATTTATGTGAGATATTGTATTATACTTGAACTGGATTTGTATTAAAAGAGTTTATATATATATGAGATGAGGATTTGATTTAAATCCAGTTAGTGCATATGTTAATATTATATTTATGATTTTTATTTCCGCTGCATTATATATTGTTATTACTATTGCATGTTTGATTTTATTTTTAGGCTTGCTACGGGTTCCGGATTCAAAAGAATTCTCGTTCCCTAACGCCGGTCATGGCCCCTGTTTTGGGTCGTGACAACTTGAATTGTAAATTATTATTATATGTATGCATTGCATATAGATTATGTTATCAACATCCTTATTTTGAATAATTATGAATTTTATTATTAATTATACTATATCGCATTAAATGTTCTTTGTTATAATTATTGAGCATATATGTTTTCATATGTAAAATACGATTACTAATTGTTATCAATAGATGTTGCATATTTTAATATAAATTTGATTATTCTATTCATGATAAATGTTTTGGAAGATTACCGCAGAATATGCCACATAGTGGGTTACAATACAACTGTTGCGCAACAACATACTAGATATTAGGCTTTGAAATTTGATTGATTTCGGATATGGAAATAATTATTATGGTGAATGATGGATTGTTATTGTAATATCCCGCATTTTTTAATATTTTAATACTGCATCGGGATATGTAGTGTTAATAATTTTTAAATATGATATTGAGATTTCATGAGCTTTCATTTAATTTAAATTGAATTTTAATTGTTTATTATTATTTTAAGTGCTTTACGTAAAATTTTCCGAGACTTTTATTTTCGGGGAAATATTCACGTAAATAATTTATTATTAATTATTTTAAATAGATTTACGAACTTGCATGAACTCATACGTATTTTTAAATTACTAAATAAATCTTATGTGTATATATTATTTTAATTAGGGTTTAATTTATTACCCTACATAATTTATTATTTGTTTATTAATTTTATTGTTATTTAATTATTTTTATTTATTATTAAATTTTAAAATATTAAATATTAAGTGTGTGGTGTATATTTAATGTCTGTAATTTAATATTATTTTATATATATAAAATATATATATATACATATATACATTTAATATAAACAAAAAAATAAAGTTTGAAATAATTACAAAACTGCCCCTCCCGTTCCTCCTTCTTCCCCGACCGTTTCCCTCACCGTCCGCTCCTGTCACACCGTTTGCTTGCCGTTGGTGTGCCACCACCTTCCCCAGCCTTCCTCACCGCCTGTAGCAGCCGTTTCCGACGTCTGGAGATCGATTTTGGCCGGAGAAGCCGAATTCCTCTTCACCGTCGATCACGACGTTTTCGGCCACCATTTTGACACCGCCGGTCTCTTTCTTCTCCTTGAGCTCCAGTGAGTGTGATTCTAGCTTTGGTTTGAGCTTAAATGGTCTTGATTTGCTTAGGTTTCGAATTTTCAATTTCGGCCATATTAGGGTTTTTGATTTTTTTGAACTTCGAATTGTTTGATTCATGAAAAGTCCCTTAACAAATGTTGATCCTAGTAGCTTAATCTACATGTGTGAATTTTTGTAGAATTTTTGGAGATTATTTTGATTTTTGGGTATTTTTTAATATTTTATTATTATTTTCTAATTTTCGGAAATTAATTAAATAAATTATGAAATTGTGTTTTATGGTAAATATAGGTGTTAAAATGAATTATAGGAATTTATTTGGAATTTTTATGAATTTCTATGTATTTATTTTGAATTTATTTAGGTTTATGTAATTTTGGAAATTAGGGTTAATTGTGTTTTAAATTGAAATTAATTGGTTAATTGAGTTTAATTATTGATATTATTGATAAATATGTTGAGAAAATTAATTTTGGATAATTATACTATTTTTGGTGAATTTTTGAATGAATTTTAGTATATTTATATATATAGGGGTATTTTGGTAATTTTACCCTAAATTGACTAAAAATGTAATTAAATTGGTTTTAATAGTTATTTAAGGTATAAAAATGATTTCTACAAATTATTTAGTATTTTTAACTAATTAAAACTATTTTTCGTGAATTATTTTCAATTATATATATAATATACGATTTTTCTAATAAAAATGAGTTTTTATTGGTTTTTACTGTGTTTTAAGGTTAATTATGTAATTTCTACTTATAAAATGAATTTCTATGTTATAAGGGTATTTTTGGTATTTCTGAAATTGTTCTGTGTTTGTGGACCCCGGTCGGTAGATTGTAGTTTGGAGTCCGACCGAGGGGTTGGTGAATGTAATTTTGGGTTTATTTTCGAAGTGTGTTTCTTTGCAGGGCCGGCTCTACTCTTTGAGTAGAGAGATGTCCGTTTTACAGGGGAGGTTCTGGCAAATTTTTGGTAGAATTCTCGTAAAACGTGATGTCCGGTCGATCCCTAATTTTGTTTCCGTATTTAATATTTCTAGATCGAGTTCTAGGATTTTCTGTTAGGTTCATTCTAATATCTATTATTTGTTTATTTAGTTACGCCGAGACCGAGGCCTAGTGGACCAGGCCCGTCGGATCCATCTCGTGGAGCGCACTAAGTGTGAGTTACTATTTTATATATATATGCTTTAGGATGCATGATTTTAGAAATATATGTATTATTTTGATTAATTATGCATAAATAATGTGATTAGTATTTAAGTATATCTTTAGTTTATTTTTGGTCTATTTTTGGTATATATTAAATTATATGCATGTTTTGTTAATAAATTATATTTAAAATGTTTTTAAATATATTTCTAGCTTTATTTGTAATTTGATTGGATTTATTTGACGTATATATACTAGAAATATACCTAGTTTACTTTTGGTATATTTCCAGTATATATATGGTTTATATTGTTATTTTATTTAAATTCATGCATTATTTATTTGTGAATGAATGTTTTATATTTATTAATGAAGGATATCAATAGAACGTGCTACCTAGTGGGCAGCACTAGGACCGAGTACGTACTGGTGCGCTTATAGCAGATAGGCTATATTACTAACCTATTTGTGGATATTGATTGGTTATGATTATTTGATGTGTGAGATATGGTTTGGAGGTGTGATTGTTGGAGCTCGGTTGACCAAGTGTCTCGGGGCCAATCACACTGACAGTCAGACTGCTGGAGCTCGGTTGACTTAGTGTCTCCGGGCCAGTCTACTGTCTAAATGGAATAAGTGGATATATTTGGAATAAGTGAGCCTGTATGGCTAGAGTGTTGTCTAACACTGTTTGAGGTTTTGATATTATAGGGTTCTATTTGATCCTTGATAAACCATGATTTTCAGTAAAATATATATAAAATGATTTTATTGCATCTGTGTGTATTGCCTGTATATATACATATTAGATATATATTGTTGATTGTACGCATTGTCATTTAGTATGCATGTATATATATTATAGTAATTCAATCAGTGAGGTCTGACTCCCCTCTGTTGACTATTTTTCAGGAGAGTCATCTTCTTCAGACCTCAGTAGCAGGCCTGTACGCCGGATTTCTTCCGCCCCGGCTTCTTTGTGTAAACTGCTTATCTGAGTCTTGGGTTTATTTTATCTAGACACTGCAGTAGTCATTTAATTATTTAAGAGATGTTGTGTTATATATTTGAACTGGATTTTTATTAAAAGATTTATATATATGAAATGATGAGGATTTGATTTAAATCCAGTTGGTGCATATGTTAGTATTATACTTATGATTTTTATTTCCACTGCATTATATATTGTTATTACTATTGCATATTTTATTTTATTTTTAAGCTTGCTACGGGTTCCGGATTCGAAAGAATTCCCGTTCCCTAGCGCCGATCATGGCCCCTGTTTTGGGTCGTGACAGTTATAACCCGAGTTTTTAAATTATTTTAATATAAAATAGGATATGCAATGTTAATAAATTTTAAAGATAAATGTGATTGTTTATTCATTTAATAAGTTTTATTATTATTATTATTATTTATTGTTAATTAGGGTTTTAGTATATATATTATGATTAGAGTTTCGATAATTTATTGTGTAATATATATATACCTTATTTTAAAAAATATTATTTGGTATATTTTATTTAATGACATTATTTAAGTGTATTTTATAAGCTAATATATATATATATATATATATATATATATATATATATATATATACCTAAAAATTAAAAAGCCTACCCTCACTCTCTTCTTCCTTCCCCTTCTGAACCTCACCATCACCATCACCGTCACCATTGTTGCAACTCCGATCATCCACCATTGGTGTGCCTCCCCTCCTTCCACCACCTGCAAGCCAGCTCTGCCACTATTTCCTCCCTTCTTTACCGCCGTTGAAGCTCGAATAGGCCGAGAAACTGAAAATCCTCACCACCTTCGTTCCTCATAATTCTGGCCACCATTTTTGACACTGCTGATCCCATTCTCTTCCTTTCTTCCCAGTGAGTGTGTTTCTAAGCTCTGTTTCACTTGGTTTGGCTTAGATTTCAGTGGTGATTGATTTTAAGTTTCAGCCATTTTTGGTTTCTCGAATTTTTTGAGCTTGATTCCTTGTGATTCATGGAAAGTTTCTTCACAAAAGTTTATCTCTCTAGCTTAATCTACATCCTAGAATTTTTGTGTAATTTTTGGAATTTATTTTTATTTTTGTGAATTTTTTATTATTTTATTATTTTCATAAATTAATTAATTAAATTATGAAATTGTGATTTTTAGTGTTGTTGGTGGTTAATATTAATTTTAGAATTTAATTTATAATTTTTATGATTTTTGTGTAATTTTTATAATTATATTTAGTTTATGTCAATTTTGAAAATATAGGTTAAATATATATTTAATTATAAATAATTGGTTAATTAAGTGTATTTGTGGATTTTAGTGAATAATATGTTGAGAAAATAATTTTTGAGTAATTATATAATTTTTATTGAATTTTTGAATGTTTTTAGTATTTTATGTAAATTTTTATATACTAGGGGTATTTTGGTAATTTGGTATTAATTTTGGTTAAATATTAAATTTAATTGGTTTTAATAATTATTTGAGGTATAAAAATGATTTTTACAAATTATTTACTAATTTTAACTAATTAATACTATTTTTCAAAGATTATTTTCAAATTAAATATAATATACTATTTTTGTAAATAAATGGATTTTTAGTACTTTTTAATATATTTTTGGACTAATTAAGTAATTTAGATTTTTAAAATGAATTTTTATTTATAATTGTGAATTATCGAGAAATACCGATTTTAATAATGTTATATTAATATTAAGGTTTTTAAGTAATTATCGGTGAAATAATTACTTTTGGTGTTTTTAATGTTTAAATTGCTATATTTTGGTACTTAAAGGGTATTTTTGGAACTTATTGGATTTTAATATATTTTATTGTATTTTGTTGTGAATTGTGGACTTCGGTCGGTGGAAATTGCCATTTAGGATCCTGACCGAAGAGTTATGAAAATTTTATTCGATGTGTATTTTCTTGTAGGACCAGCTCTACTTTTTAAGTAGAGAGATATTCATTTTACAAATGAGGTCTTGCCAAATTTTTGGTATAATTCTCGTAAAACAAGACATTGGGTCTAATTCTTATTCTCTGTCTATGTTAGTAATCCTAGATCGAGTCTCTAGAAGTTAAGTTAGATTTATTCTGATTTCGTGTTATTATTTTATTATTAGTTGTGCCGAGTTCGAGGCCTAATGGACCAAGCCTGCCGGACCCGTCTCGAGGAGCACACAACTGTGAGTTATTATGATATATATACATTGCTTTAGGTTGCATGTTTTAGAAATTATATGTTTTAAATATAAATTTTTACATAATTGCTTTATTAAATGCTTAGGTATATTATTGGTATATTTGAAAATAAATGCATGCTTTCTTTGTGATTTATTTTCAAATTATGTTAAGTATATTATTGGTTGATTTTGAGTATATTACATGATTGAATTGAATTTATTATATGTATATATACCTGAAATATACTTAGTTTATTTTAGGTATATTTCTGGTATATATATGGTTTATTTGTTTATTTTAAATGTCATTATGCATTATTTATTTTTCTGAATGTATGTTTTAATATAAATGAAGGATATCGATAGAACGTACTTCCAGTGAGCAGCACTAGGACCGTGTACATACCGGTACGATAGATTAGAGCTAAGTGAAAATTAATTGTGGTGATTATGATTGATTGAGATTAATGTGATTGAGAGTGTGATTTCTGGAGCTCGGTTGACCTAATGTCTCGGGGCCAATCACATTGACAGTCAGACTGCTGGAGCTCGGTTGACTTAGTGTCTTGGGGCCAGTTTACTGTCCATATGGATTAAGTGAATTTACTTGAAATTAAGTGAGCCTATATAGCTAGAGTACTTTCTATTGGTATTGAGGTTATGATCATATAGGGTTCTATTTGATCCTTCATAAACTTATGATTTACAGTATTAAAATGATTTTCGTTGCATCTATGTGTATTTGCCTGTATATATATTTATTATATATACTTTTGAATGTCTGCATTTGACATTTAGCTATGCGTGTATATATATTATAATAATTCACTCAGTGAGATCTGACTCCCCTCCATTGATATTTTTACATGAGAATCCTCTTCTTTAGACCTCAGCAGTAGACCTGTCCGCCGGATTTCTTTCGCTCTGGCTTTATTATGTAAATCACTTACTTGAGTTTTATTTTGAACTTTAGACATTACAGTAGTTGTTGTATTTAAATCTGTCGTGAGTTGTATTTGTATTTATACATGTATGAGGATTTTAATTCAGAGTGTTTCTTTGAAGGTTTGTATTTAAAGATTTTATTTATGATATGAGATATGATTTTATTTTATTAAAGAATGATGAGGAGCTTATTTTTATTGATTGAGATTTAATTTCCACTGCATAAATATTTTATTTAGTTTATTTTATTGCATGTTTTTCTTTTAAGGCTTTCTACAAGTTCCGAATTCAAAAGAATTTTCATTCTCTAGCGCCGGTCATGACCCCCTGTTTTGGGTCGTGACATGGATAAAGGGGTGTGACTGCGAATTCTTAGTTGACCTATAGAGTACTCAAAGCCAGTTAACACCGGTAGTGAGACTATGGATTTTCGGTTGACCTTTTGTGTACTCGAAGCTAGTCCATTGCCAAAAAGTTGGATAAATAATTTTTTTTTTTGGAGTTATGAAAAGTTTGTTGGCTAGTGAATTGCAGTGATTAAGGTTGCGAAAAAATTTAAGGATTTTGCTCCGATCTTCCACCCAAAATTCTTCTATATTTATTGTTATAATAAAAATTGATTTCGAGTATCTGTATAAATGTATGTATATATTAAATAAATATAAATATATTATTATACTTATGCTTGAATGTCTATGTCTTTAGGTTTTGTGTATATATATAATAATAATTCACTCAATGATATCTGACCCCCTTAAATATTTTTTCAGAATCTTCTACTTTAGACCTCCATATTAGTTCTATATGCTGGACTTTTTCTTCACCGGCCGATTTATGTAAATTTTGAATTAATACTTTTTTTATATTTTAGTAAACGTTGCAATAGTAGTACTTTTTGTTGTAGTACCTAATATTGTATTAGACAATGATTCTGTATTTGAATAATTGTATGAATATATGTTATTACGTTATAATATGAAGATTTTTTTTATATTATTTAAAATTTTAAATTATAAGGTATTTTTATGATATGTTTGCATGAGTTTTTATTTTTAAAGCTTATTACGAATTCCAAATTCATATGAATTTCCATTCCCCAACACCGATCATGACTTTCCGATTTGGGTCAGGATATATCATTACTAAGTTTCAAATTTACGACATGTCAAAACTTAATAATAGAAGTTTAGAGATATATTTTTAATTGTTAAATGAACTATTGAAGGTTTTTAATCCATTTTAAATTTTTGCATGATGTATTTCTATATAATTGTATTATTTATTCATTGTTTGTATTATATTATGTACATCATATTATATAAATGATTTTATAGATTATTAACTGATTTTTTTTAGTGAATATATTAATCGATGTCTTTTTTCATATTTAAAATTTATATTTTACATTTTTTTATTAAAATGATTTAACTCTTATAATTATTTAATCCATATATATATATATATATATAATCTTAATTTATTACAAATATAATTTAATCAAATATTATAATAAAAAATTAACTAAAAATATTTTTATTTATATATTATGTAATTTTAAAGTTATTATAGTTATTTAATTTCAATATTTTATGAATTTTCATAAATTTTTTTTATATTAAAGGTCATATTCAAATGTATTATTAATGTCTTATATATGTAAGACATCATGTAACTGCGAATATATTTTTTTTAAAAAATAATTTTATTTTTAAAAATTATTTAATAATTAATAAATTATATTTATTTGTAATATCCCGTGTTTTTAAAATATTTTTACACTGTACCGGGATATGCAGTGTTAATAATTTTGAATGTATATATATATGATATTTTCACGAGTTGATATGTATTTTAAACCTATTTTAATTACTGTGTTTTATTTACAGTGTTTTACGTAAAATTTTCCCGGGACATGTATTTTCGGGGAAATTTTTACGTAAATAATTTATTATTAATTATTTTAAATGTATTTTCGGACTTGCATGAACTCATACGTATTTTTAAATTACTAAATAAAGACTATGTGTGTGTATATTTATTAATTAGGGTTTAGTATTACCCTAATATTTTATTAATTATTTATTAGTTTTATTGTTATTTAATTATTTTTATTTAGTATAAATTATTAAAATATTAAATTTTATGTGTGTGGTGTATATTTAATGTGTGTAATTTAATATTATTTTATTATATAGTGTAAGTATATATATATACATATATACATCAAAAATCAAATTTTTGCCAAATTACCATTTTGCCCCCGAGTCTCCTTCTTCCCCGATCTTCAACCTCACCGCCGTCCGGTCGCTGCCGTGCCGTTTCTTCACCGTGGGTGTGCCGTCCGGTGTGCCACCACCTTCCCCAGCCTTCCTCGCCGCCTGCAGCAGCCATTTCCGGCGCCTGGAAGCCATTTTTGGCCGGAGAAGCCAAAAGTCGAGCTACCGTCGATCACGCCGATTTCGGCCACCGTTTTCGACACCGCCAGTCTTCATCGACTCCTTGAGGTCCGGTGAGTATAATTCTAGCTTTGGTTTGAGCTGAATTGGTCTAGAATTGGTTAGGTTTCAAATTTTTGAATTCGATCACATTAGGGTTTTTTATTTTTTTGAGCTTCAAATTGATTTATTCATGAAAACTCCCTTCACAAATGTTGATCCTAGTAGCTTAATCTACATGTATGAATTTTTGTAGAATTTTTGGAGATTGTTTGGATTTTTGGGTATTTTTGAATATTTTAATATTATTTTCTAATTTTTGGAAATTAATTATTTAAATTATGAAATTGGGGTTTATGGTTAAATTAGGTGTTGAAATGAATTATAGGAATTTATTTGGAATTTTTATGAATTTCTAAGTATTTATTTTGAATTATTAAAGTTTATGTGAATTTGGGAAATTAGGTTAAATGTGTTTTTATTTGAAATTAATTGGATAATTGGGTTTAATTATTGATATTATTGATAAATATGTTGAGAAAATTAATTTTGGATAATTGTATGATTTTTGGTGAATTTTTGAAGTAATTTAAGTATATTTATATATATAGGGGTATTTTGGTAATTTTACCCTAAATTAGCTAAAAATGTAATTTAATTGGTTTTAATGGTTATTTAAGGTATAAAAATGATTTCTAAAAATTATTTGGTATTTTTAACTAATTAAAACTATTTTTCGTAAATTATTTTCAATTATATATATAATATACGGTTTTTCTAATAAAATGAGTTTTTATTGGTTTTTATAGTATTTCAAGGTTAATTATGTAATTTCTACCTATAAAATGTATTTCTGTGATTTAAGGATATTTTTGGTATTTCTTGAATTATTCTGTGTTTGTGGACCCCGGTCGGTAGATTATAGTCTGGAGTCCCACCGAGGGGTTGTGGTTGAGTGTTGAGTTTATTTTCGAAGTGTGTTTCTTTGCAGGGTCGGCTCTACTCTTTTGAGTAGAGAGATGTTCGTTTTACAGGGGAGGTTCTGCCGGATTTTCGGTAGAATTCTCATAAAACGTGATGTCCAGTCGAACCCTAATTCTATTTTCGTATTTAAATACTCTAGATCGAATTCTAGGATTTCTGTTAGGTTTATTCTGATGTCGGTTAATTATTTTTTGTTTAGTTGCGCCGAGACCGAGGGCTAGTGGTCCAGGCCCGTCGGACCTGTCTCGTGGAGCGCACTAGGTGAGTTACTATTTTATATATATGTGCTTTAGGATGCATGATTTTAGAAATACATGTTTCATTTTGACTAAATATGCATAAATAATGTGATTTGTATTCAAGTATATTTTTGGTATATTTTTGGTTTATTTTAGTATATATTAAATTATATACATGTTTTGTAAATAAAATATATTTAAAATGTTTTTAAATATATTTCCAACTAAATTTATAATTTGATTGAATTCATTTGACATATATATACTCGAAATATATCTGGTTTACGTTTGGTATATTTCCGATATATATATGGTTTATATTGTTATTTCGATTAAATTCATGCATCATTTATTTTGTCAATGTATGATTTATTTATTAATGAAGGATATCAATAGAACGTGCTACCTAGTGGGCAACACTAGGACCGAGTACGTACCGGTACGCCTATAGTATTTAGGCTATACTACTAAACTATTTGTGGATATTGATTCGATGTGATTATTGATATGTGTGAGATATGGTTTGGAGGTGTGATTGCTGGAGCTCGGTTGACCAAGTGTCTCGGGGCCAATCACACTGGCAGTCAGACTGCTGGAGCTCGGTTGACTTAGTGTCTCGGGGCCAGTCTACTGTCCAAATGGATTAAGTGGATATATTTGGATTCAGTGAGCCTGTATGGCTAGAGTGTTGTCTAATACTATTTTTTGAGGTTGCGATATTCTAGGGTTCTATGTGATCCTTTATAAAAGATGATTTTCAGATAAAATATATAAAATGATTTTACTTCATCTGTGTGAATTTGCCTATATATATACATATTAGATATGTATTATTAACTGTATGCATTGTCATTTAGTATGCATGTATATATATTATAGTAATTCACTCAGTGAGGTCTGACTCCCCTCCGTTGACTATTTTTCAGGAGAGTCAACTTCTTCAGACCTCAGTAGCAGGTCGATACGCCGGATTTCTTCCGCCCCGGCTTCTTTGTGTAAATTATCTACTTGAGTCTTATTTATTTTATCTAGACACTGCAGTAGTTGTGAATTAAAGTATTGGATTTCATGTATTTTATTTTAAAGAGATGTATTATATTGAAACTGGATTTGTATTAAAGATTATATATCTATGAGATGAGATTTGATTTAAATCCAGTTGATGTGAATAATATTATGATATTATGATTTTTATTTCCGCTGCATATTATATGATTATTGTTGTTATTGCATGATTTATTTTATTTTTAGGCTTGCTACGGGTTCCGGATTCGAAAGAATTCCCGTTCCCTAGCGTCGGTCATGGCCCCTGTTTTGGGTCGTGACAAAGTTGGTATCAGAGCGGAGTTCTGTGTCAGGGCTTAGTTGTATGAGTTGTGGCCCTAGTTTTCGTGTTGTGTTTTCTGTTGAACTACTGCAGTGTATTAGGTTCGAGTATGTCTTGATAAGTATTCCTTGCCTTAGTTTTCAGCGTTATTCCTCCGTTGTCTGTTTTGTCTGAATCTTTCCGTTTGTCTTTTCAGTATGAGGAGGCGAGCGCGTGTCGCTCCACCGGTCGTTGAGGCCGAGGATGATGAGTCTTTTCAAGATGAGGTTTTACCTCTTAAGCAGCCAGTTAGATGTAGAGGTCGTGGCAGAGGTAGACCTCGAGGAGCGGCAGGTCGCCGTAGGCAGAGAGAGTTACAGGACGAGGAGCCTGTTGAGCCTGAATTTGATGTTCCTGTTCCTCCTGTTGTTCAGCCTGTTCAGCCTGTCTATCAGCAGGGTATGTCTGACCCTGAGGCAGCTTTGTTCTATGCCCGAGTTGGCAGGATTGCTTTTGATGGTATTTCCAATCCGTTAGATTTTTTGCATGCGATTGAGACTAGGACTCGGACTGCTCATACCGAGTACTAGCAGATCATGATCATTGAGTTGTCTGTTGAGGGACCAGCTCTAGATTGGTTTATTCAGATGATCCAGCCCTATATGATGACGATGACATGGGCTCAGTTCCGAGAGCGATTTATGAGGAGATTTTGTCCAGAGCCTCTTCGTTTGAGCTATCGTCTTCGTCTGACTAGTATTTCTCGTGGACATAGATCTGTAGAGGAGTATACCCGAGAGTTTCTTCGTTTGGGTAGATATGCTGAGGATCTGATGCGATATCAGTATTTCGCGGTTACTACGTACATTACCGGTTTGGGTTCTGCTTTTGCTGGTATGCCTACAGCAGGTCTTACTCTCGAGTCTGTGATCGAGTTAGCCAAGGAGATTGAGCTGAGGTTAGTTAGGCAGGGAGCGATGCCTGATTATTACCAGCTAGGAGTTCAGTCGAGTGGATTGCAGGCTACTCCGTATTCGAGTTTTCATGTTGGTTCGAGTAGTCAGCAGCGAGGTCCGACTCAGCAGAGTCAGAGACAGCAGCAGCGAGTGCATCGGAGCAGTAGACATGGCCGTGGAGGTCAGCGTAGATCGTTCAGATTTGGATCGGGTGCTTCGAGCAGCAGTAGTGGTCGTAGTTCTGGATCAGCGGCCAGTGTTTGCCAGACTTGCGGTAGAGTCCATCAGGGACCGTGTTATCTGACACCACTGACATGCTTTAGATGCGGGCAAACAGGACATTTTGCCAGATCGTGTCCTTATTCCGGGTATCAGCAGCCGCAGATTCCGCGATTCCCACAGCAGTCGATTGCTAGTGCTGCACCCATGCCATTTCAGTTACCACCAGCCCAGCATCAGAGTTCCACTCAGTTTGTTCCACAGTAGAGTCGTGGTAGAGGTACTAGAGGAGGTGCCAGAGGTGTTGGCCAGGCTTCTACCAATCAGCAAGGAGGTCGAGGTCAGGCTAGAGTTTTCCATCTAACTCAGCTAGATGCTCAGGCATCTAATGCAGTCGTGGCAGGTATTGTTTCTGTTTGTTACCTGGATGCATTGGTTTTGTTTGATCTGGGTGCCACGCATTCATTTGTTTCTCCTGTTTTGCTTCTAAATCTTGTTGGCAAGCTTCGAGGATGGCTTTTCCTTTGTCTGTTGCCACTCCTCTGAGCGATTCTTTGGACACCGATATTGTTCTTCTGGTTGTCCAGTTCTCGTGGGAGATAGAGAATTACTCGTTGATTTGATTTTGTTGGATGTGATGGAGTTTGATGTTATTTTGGGAATGGATTGGTTATCTCAGCACTTCGCCGTAGTAGATTGCAGGAATAAAGAGGTGACTTTTAGAATTCCTGGTGAAGTAAAGTTTAAGTTTGTTGGTGATAGGAGTTCAGCACCTCAGAATCTTATTTCTGTTATTACGGCTAGGAAGTTGTTAAGGAAAGGTTGTCAGGGATATTTGGCATTGGTCAGGGATACGTCAGTGGAGAAGTTGTCACTCACAGATGTTCCTGTTGCTTGTGAGTTTCCTGATGTTTTTCTCGAGGAGTTGCCAGGTTTACCACCTCACAGAGAGATTGAGTTCTGTATAGATGTGGTTCCAGGTACTACTCCTATATCTATGCCACCCTATCGTATGGCTCCTGTAGAGTTGAAAGAGTTGAAGAAGCAGTTGCAAGAGTTGTTGGATAAGGGTTTTATTAGACCTAGTGTTTCTCCTTGGGGTGCACTAGTCTTGTTTGTGAAGAAGAAGGATGGTACCCTGAGACTGTGCATTGACTACAGAGAGCTGAATAAGGTGACAGTGAAGAATAAGTATCCTCTCCCGAGGATTGATGATTTGTTTGATCAGCTATAGGGTGCACAGTTCTTTTCTAAGGTTGACTTGAGGTCGAGTTATCATCAGCTGTGGATCAGTGAAGCTGATATTCCTAAAACAGCGTTCCGCACTCGATATGGCCATTATGAGTTTCTGGCGATGTCTTTTGGTTTGACTAATGCACCAGCAGCTTTTATGGACTTGATGAATAGGGTATTCAGACCATTTGTGGATCAGTTTGTAGTAGTCTTCATTGATGATATACTGGTATATTCGAGGAGTATGGAAGAGCATGTATATCATTTGAGGATTGTACTACAGACATTAAGAGATCATCAGCTTTATGCTAAATTCTCGAAGTGTGATTTTTGGATGGAAAGTGTTTCTTTTCTTGGACACGTAGTGTCTAAAAAAGGTATTCAGGTTGATCCACAGAAGGTTGAGGCAGTATCTGAATGGCCTAAACCTACTTCTGTTACAGAGATTCAAAGTTTTCTGGGTTTAGCCGAGTATTATAGGCGGTTTGTGCAAGATTTTTCCAGGATAGCAGCCCCTATGACTCGCTCGACTCAGAAGAATGTTAGATTTGAGTGGTCAGAAGCTTGTGAGAATAGTTTTCAGTTGTTGAAGGAGAAGTTGACCACAGCGCCAGTATTAGCTTTGCCTAATAGTGTGGACAAGTTCACAGTTTACTGTGATGCCTCTAGAATTGGTCTTGGTTGTGTGTTGATGCAGAATGGTAGGGTGATAGCCTATGCTTCGAGGCAGTTGAAGAAGCATGAGCAGAACTATCCTAAACATGATCTGGAGATGGCTGCAGTGATCTTTTCTTTGAAGATTTGGAGACATTATTTGTACGGGGTGACTTGTGAGATATTTACTGATCACAAGAGCCTTAAGTATATTTTTCAGCAGCGAGATTTGAATTTGAGGCAGAGAAGATGGTTGGAACTGTTGAAGGATTATGATTGCGAGATCTTATATCATCCAGGTAAGGCTAATGTGGTAGCAGATGCCTTGAGTAGGAAGTCCTCAAGTAGTCTTGCTCACATCAGTGTTGAGAGGAGACCATTGATCCAGGAATTGCATCTGATGGTGGATCAAGGTCTGATGATGAAGATCAGTAGATTAGGTGGACTGCTAGCTCAGTTTAAAGTGCGATCTGTACTGAGGGATAGGATTAAAGCAGCTCAGAGCCGAGATCCTATTCTGGAAGAGCTTACAGAGAATGTCAGAGCAGGGAAGTTCACTGATTTCACACTTGATGATGATGGTGTGTTGTGGATCAATGGTAGATTGTGTGTTCCTGATATGGATGACTTGAGAGAGGAGATTTTAGAGGAAGCACACTCTACAGCCTACAGCGTTCATCCAGGTGTTACTAAGATGTACCACAGTATCAGAGATTTATACTGGTGGGACGGATTGAAGAAGGATGTCACTGATTATGTTGCTAAGTGTCTGACGTGTCAGCAAGTGAAAGCCGAACGTCAGAAGCCTTCTGGGAAGCTTCAGCCTCTTCCTATTCCCGAGTGGAAGTGGGAAAGGATAGCTATGGATTTTGTGGTCGGTTTACCTCGTTCGAAGGATGGATACGATTCCATCTGGGTGATCGTAGACAGATTGACGAAGTCTGCACATTTCTTGCCTGTGAAAGCCACCTATTCAGTTGCTAGATTGGCGAAGTTGTATGTGAAGCATATTGTGTGCCTTCATGGAGTACCTGTGTCCATTGTGTCAGATAGAGGTTCGGTGTTTACTTCTCGTTTTTGGCAGAAGTTGCAGGAAGCGATGGGCACTAGGTTGGATTTCAGTACTGCTTTTCATCCTCAGACAGATGGCCAGTTTGAGAGGACAATCCAGACACTGGAAGATATGTTGAGGATGTGTGTCTTGGATTTGGGAGGTAGCTGGGATGATCATTTGCCACTCGTTGAGTTTGCATATAATAACAACTACCATAGCAGTATTGGCATGGCACCGTATGAGGCGTTGTATGGAAGGAAGTGTAGATCCCCTTTGAGTTGGGATGAGATTGGTGAGAGAGCTTTGACTGGACCTGAGATGGTTCAGGATGCTGCAGAGAAAGTCGCCATGATTAAGCGAAGGTTAGAGACCGCAGTTAGCCGACAGAAGAGTTATGCGGATCCTAGGCGCAGAGATGTGGAGTTTCAGGTTGGAGATTTTGTTTTTCTGAAGGTATCTCCGATGAAGGGTGTGATGAGATTTGACAGGAAGGGTAAGTTAGCACCGAGATATATTGGACCGTTTGAGATTTTGGAGAGAGTTGGCACTGTTGCATATCGGTTGGATTTGCCTCCGAGTATGTCACAGGTGCATCCAGTATTTCATATCTCGATGTTGAGGAAGTATATCTCAGACCCTTCTCACATGTTGCAGTCCGACAGTGTAGAAGTGAGTGAAGATTTGACGTTTGTAGAAGAACCTGTGGTGATCGTTGATTTTCAAGTTCGACAGTTGCGATCGAAGCAGATTCCGATGGTCAAGGTTCTGTGGCGTAGCGATAGAGTTGAAGAGCATACGTGGGAGACTGAAGTTGAGATGCGAGCTTCTTACCCGTATCTCTTTCCTTCTTGATCTTGTTTTCTGGAATTCGGGAACGAATTCTTGTAAGGGGGGAAGACTGTAATATCCCATGTTTTAAAAATATTTTTACATTGTACCGGGATATGCAGTGTTAATAATTTTGAATGTATATATATATGATATTTTCACGAGTTGATATGTATTTTAAACCTATTTTAATTACTGTGTTTTATTTACAGTGTTTTACGTAAAATTTTCCTGGGACATGTATTTTCGGGGAAATTTTCACGTAAATAATTTATTATTAATTATTTTAAATGTATTTTCGGACTTGCATGAACTCATACGTATTTTTAAATTACTAAATAAAGACTATGTGTGTGTATATTTATTAATTAGGGTTTAGTATTACCCTAATATTTTATTAATTATTTATTAGTTTTATTGTTATTTAATTATTTTTATTTACTATAAATTATTAAAATATTAAATTTTACGTGTGTGGTGTATATTTAATGTGTGTAATTTAATATTATTTTATTATATAGTGTAAAGTATATATATATACATATATACATCAAAAATCAAATTTTTGCCAAATTACCATTTTGCCCCCGAGTCTCCTTCTTCCCCGATCTTCAACCTCACCGCCGTCCGGTCGCTGCCGTGCCGTTTCTTCACCGTGGGTGTGCCGTCCGGTGTGCCACCACCTTCCCCAGCCTTCCTCGCTGCCTGCAGCAGCCATTTTCGGCGCCTGGAAGCCATTTTTGGCTGGAGAAGCCGAAAGTCGAGCTACCGTCGATCACATCGATTCCGGCCACCGTTTTCGACACCGCCAGTCTTCATCGACTCCTTGAGGTCCGATGAGTGTGATTCTAGCTTTGGTTTAAGCTGAATTGGTCTAGAATTGGTTAGGTTTCGAATTTTTGAATTCGGTCACATTAGGGTTTTTGATTTTTTTGAGCTTCGAATTGATTGATTCATGAAAACTCCCTTCACAAATGTTGATCCTAGTAGCTTAATCTACATGTATGAATTTTTTTAGAGTTTTTGGAGATTGTTTGGATTTTTGGGTATTTTTGAATATTTTAATATTATTTTCTAATTTTTGGAAATTAATTATTTAAATTATGAAATTGGGGTTTATGGTTAAATTAGGTGTTGAAATGAATTATAGGAATTTATTTGGAATTTTTATGAATTTCTAAGTATTTATTTTGAATTATTAAAGTTTATGTGAATTTGGGAAATTAGGTTAAATGTGTTTTTATTTGAAATTAATTGGATAATTGGGTTTAATTATTGATATTATTGATAAATATGTTGAGAAAATTAATTTTGGATAATTGTATGATTTTTGGTGAATTTTTGAAGTAATTTAAGTATATTTATATATATAGGGGTATTTTGGTAATTTTACCCTAAATTAGCTAAAAATGTAATTTAATTGGTTTTAATGGGTATTTAAGGTATAAAAATGATTTCTACAAATTATTTGGTATTTTTAACTAATTAAAACTATTTTTCGTAAATTATTTTCAATTATATATATAATATACGGTTTTTCTAATAAAATGAGTTTTTATTGGTTTTTATAGTATTTCAAGGTTAATTATGTAATTTCTACCTATAAAATGTATTTCTGTGATTTAAGGATATTTTTGGTATTTCTTGAATTATTCTGTGTTTGTGGACCCCGGTCGGTAGATTGTAGTCTGGAGTCCCACCGAGGGGTTGTGGTTGAGTGTTGAGTTTATTTTCGAAGTGTGTTTCTTTGCAGGGTCGGCTCTACTCTTTTGAGTAGAGAGATGTTCGTTTTACAGGGGAGGTTCTGCCGGATTTTTGGTAGAATTCTCGTAAAACGTGATGTCCAGTCGAACCCTAATTCTGTTTTCGTATTTAAATACTCTAGATCGAATTCTAGGATTTCTGTTAGGTTTATTCTGATGTCGGTTAATTATTTCTTGTTTAGTTGCGCCGAGACCGAGGGCTAGTAGTCCAGGCCCGTCGGACCCGTCTCGTGGAGCGCACTAGGTGAGTTACTATTTTATATATATGTGCTTTAGGATGCATGATTTTAGAAATACATGTTTCATTTTGACTAAATATGCATAAATAATGTGATTTGTATTCAAGTATATTTTTGGTATATTTTTGGTTTATTTTAGTATATATTAAATTATATACATGTTTTGTAAATAAAATATATTTAAAATGTTTTTAAATATATTTCCAACTAAATTTATAATTTGATTGAATTCATTTGACATATATATACTCGAAATATATCTGGTTTACGTTTGGTATATTTCCGGTATATATATGGTTTATATTGTTATTTCGATTAAATTCATGCATCATTTATTTTGTCAATGTATGATTTATTTATTAATGAAGGATATCAATAGAACGTGCTACCTAGTGGGCAGCACTAGGACCGAGTACGTACCGGTACGCCTATAGTATTTAGGCTATACTACTAACCTATTTGTGGATATTGATTCGATGTGATTATTGATATGTGTGAGATATGGTTTGGAGGTGTGATTGCTGGAGCTCGGTTGACCAAGTGTCTCGGGGCCAATCACACTGGCAGTCAGACTGCTGGAGCTCGGTTGACTTAGTGTCTCGGGGCCAGTCTACTGTCCAAATGGATTAAGTGGATATATTTGGATTCAGTGAGCCTGTATGGCTAGAGTGTTGTCTAACACTATTTTTTGAGGTTGCGATATTCTAGGGTTCTATGTGATCCTTCATAAAAGATGATTTTCAGATAAAATATATAAAATGATTTTACTTCATCTGTGTGAATTTGCCTGTATATATACATATTAGATATGTATTATTGACTGTATGCATTGTCATTTAGTATGCATGTATATATATTATAGTAATTCACTCAGTGAGGTCTGACTCCCCTCCGTTGACTATTTTTCAGGAGAGTCAACTTCTTCAGACCTCAGTAGCAGGTCGATACGCCGGATTTCTTCCGCCCCGGCTTCTTTGTGTAAATTATCTACTTGAATCTTATTTATTTTATCTAGACACTGCAGTAGTTGTGAATTAAAGTATTGGATTTCATGTATTTTATTTTAAAGAGATGTATTATATTGAAACTGGATTTGTATTAAAGATTATATATCTATGAGATGAGATTTGATTTAAATCCAGTTGATGTGAATAATATTATGATATTATAATTTTTATTTCCGCTGCATATTATATGATTATTGTTATTATTGCATGATTTATTTTATTTTTAGGCTTGCTACGGGTTCCGGATTCGAAAGAATTCTCGTTCCCTAGCGCCGGTCATGGCCCCTGTTTTGGGTCATGACATTATTAATATTATTTAAGTAATTTATTTAAATTATTTTATTTCATTGAAAATTTGAAATAATTAAATAAAATATATTTTAATTTAATGTCTAAGTATTGTCCAGATTTACAATTAGTTTTAAGTAAAACACATAATTAAGCTCATATATATCAAGAACTAATCAACTCTGCAATATTTATTTTTGAGCAAACCGTATTTTAAATTAAAAATTTCTCTTTCATTAAATTAGATTTTAAATTAATTTTAAGATATTCACAAAAATGAATGTAAAATATCAATATTTACTTTATACCAAATAAAAAACAGATTGTAAATTAATATATATTTATTTTATTTTATTTTAAAATATAAATAAAATAATTTAATTTCCTAAATAACTCATTTTTTTTGTTTCTAATTTTTTTTTCTTCGTTTGAAAGTCTTACACATATTTATAAATGCATTGCACCTCTTTCCATTAATAATAGTAATTAAAAAAAAAAATTCTATCATCAACAGATTTATGCTTGAATAGGACGGTGACGTTGCTTCCAGGCCACCGCTATACTCAGAAAAAGATATTTATTTACAATATAAGAAAAGTTACATAATAGTCTTGAGTACTGATTTTAATTGGAAATTGCCTTTCTCGCCAGGCGTGCTGGCATGCTGAAGCATTAAAGCATTTTGGACCCGAAAGTCAGAATGGACTTGACAATATGGAGGAGCAGGGTAACCTTTCCAGCATCATATTGTGCTTATTGGAAAATAATATTTAACTTTCTTTATTTTTTCCCCCATAGAAATTTAAGAGGGAGACTTATCTTTTTAGAAAATAATGTCCAAGTCTTTCCATACTGTGGGCCCAAATTAGCAAGTGGATATGTTGCAATTAAATTGACATAAATGTTTAAATGTATTTTATAAATTGTAGGTTGTTGTGAAATAAATATTGAATTGTTTAATTTGTTATAGAATTAAATTTAAATTTAGTAGTATTTAATTAGAAGAAAAATATTTATAATAGAATGATTTTAAGAGAATTTAGAGAGAATTTGGAGAGAATTTAGAAAACTATAATATTGAAAGAATTTGGAGGGTAATCTATCTTTTTCTTAACCTACTCATTTAATGAATTTCAATCTTTTTATATAGAGATTTTCTTTTCACTATTTAAGAACTATTTTCTCATAAATAATATATTATTCATTCATAATACTCCCCTTTGAATAACAATATTTTGCAACTGCCTTGTTAAAACCTTGCTAAATAAAACCCAGTGAGAAAAACTTTAACTTAAGGAAAAAGAGTACGGTGCATGATTTTCTCCCCCTCAAGTTGATATGTATAATCTTCCTTCACATAGTATGCAGATGTCGCATTCCAATATTGTAAACATGCCTTTTAAAAATTCTAGTTGGAAGCGCCTTTGTGAAAAGATCATCTGAATTCTTGCTAGACTGAATATACTTGATATCTATATGATTGTCTTTTATTAGCTCTTGAGTGTATGAAAAGAATCTTGGAGGTATATGTTTGGTTCTATCACTTTTGATATATCATTCCCTTAACTATACAATGCATGTTACATTATCTTCATACAAAATTGTTGGACTTTTGTTAACTGGAAAACCACAAGCTTCTTCAATATGATGTGTCATTGATCTAATCCATACACACTCTCTACTTGCTTCATGTAGTGCAATAATCTCAGAATGATTTGAAGAAGTAGTGACAAGCGTTTGTTTTAGGGAATGCCAAGAAATTGCAGTTCCATTATTTGTGAACACATAGCCTGTTTGAGATTTCGCTTTATGAGGATCAGATAAATGCCCTGCATCTGCATAACCAATCAATTCTTGTTTTGAATTGTTAGAATAAAATAAACCCAAATCAACATTTCCTCGAAGGTATCAAAGTATATGTTTGATCCCTTTCTAATTGCTTTTTGTTGGAGCTAAACTGAACCTTGCTAATAAATTGATTGCAAAAGAAATGTCAGGTCTAGTACAATTAGTAAGATACATTAGAGCTCTAATGGCACTGAGATATGGAAATTCAGAATCAAGAATTTTTTCATTTTCTTCACAGGGTCGAAATGGATCAGTCTCAATATTTAGTGATCTGACAACCATTAGAGTACTTAAAGGATTTGCTTTATCCATATTAAAGTGTTTCAAGATCTTTTCTATGTAATTTGATTGATGCACGAATATCCTATTGTGCATTTGCTTAATTTGTAAACCAAGGCAATACTTGGTTTTTCCAAGATCTTTCATTTCAAATTTTTCCTTTAAGTATATTGTTGCTTCATGGATCTCATTTTCTGTTCCAATAATATTTAAATCATCAACATATATAACTATAATCACAAATTCGGATATTGTTTTCTTAATAAAAATGCTCGGGCAGATAATATTACTCACATATCCTTTATTAATCAAATAATCGCTTAAACGATTATGCCACATGCGCCCAAACTGTTTTAACCGATATAAAGATCTCTGGAGCTTAATCGAATACATTTCTTTAGGTTTTGTACTTAATGCTTCAGGCATTTTAAATCCTTCAAGGATTTTCATATAAATGTCACTATCAAGTGATCCGTACAAATAAGCAGTCACAACATCCATAAGACGCATTTCTAATTTCTTAGAAACTACTAGGCTAATCAGATACCTGAACGTAATTGCATCCATAACAGGAGACTACGTTTCATCATAATCAATTCCCGGCTTTTATGAAAAACCTTAAGCTACAAGTCTAGCTTTGTACCTTATTATTTTATTTTTCTCATTTCTCTTTCGTACAAAGACCCACGTGTATCCTATAGGTTTCACAGTTTTAGGCATAGGAATAATTGACCCAAAAACATTTCGCTTATTTAGTGAGTCCAATTCAGCCTACATAGCATCTTTCCATTTTATCCAATCATGCCTATTTTGACATTCCATGACTGATTTTGATTCAGGATCATCTTTGTCATTTATGATTTCAATGCAACAGTATATAAAAATGTTTCATGACTTTCTTTATTTTTTATTTCTTCAGGGATATTTTCCTCGCTATCAATATGATTATCTACTCCCTTTCTTTTTTGAGGATTTTTATCCTGAGAACCAATTGGTCTTCCACGCTTCTGGTGTGTTTTAGACTCATGAGTGTCTTTACTCTTAGGTTTTATTTCTGAAATTTCAATACGAGCAGGAGCATTGGCTGCTGGTATATATGATTTAGTCACTCTTTTTGTATCAGTAAATGCATATAGCAATTGATTTGCAATTTCTTATAAGTGCACAATCTTTTGCACTTCTAATTCACATTGTTTTGTGTGAGGATCCAGATGCAATAATGATGGTTCATTCCATGAAATATCCCTTTTCCCTTCTTTCTCCCCTTTTCCTAATGTTGGGAAAATAACTTCATTAAATTGGCAATCAGTAAAACGTGCTGTAAAAACATCACCAGTTAAAGGTTCAAGATATCTAATAATCGAGAGTGTTTCAAACCCAACATAAATTCCCAATCTTCGTTGAGGACCCATTTTTTTGCTCTGAGGTGGCGTAATGGGTACATATACTGCACAATAAAAAATTATGAGATGGGAAATATTTGGCTCTTGACCAAATGCCAATTGTAGTGGGAAGTATTTATGATATGCACTAAGTCTGATGTGAATTAATAAAGCAGCATGTAGGATTGCATGACCCTAAACTGAAATGGGAAGCTTTGTTCTCATTATTAATGGTCTAGCAATAAGCTGAAGGCGTTTAATCAATGATTCAGCTAAACCATTTTGAGTATGTACATGGGCAATAAGATGCTTAATAATGATCCCAGTAGACATACAATAATCATTGAATGCTTGAGATGTAAATTCACCAGCATTATCAAGTCTTACCCTTTTGGTTGTATAATCAGGGAATTGTGCTCGTAATTTAATAATTTCAGCTAGCAACCTTGCAAATATAACATTACGAGTTGATAATAGACAAACATGTGACCATCTACTAAATGCATTGTCACGACCCAAAACAGGGGCCATGACCGGCGCTAGGGAACGGGAATTCTTTCGAATCCGGAACCCGTAGCAAGCCTAAAAAAAATAAAATAAAATAAACCATGTAATAATAATAGCAATATATAATGCAGCAGAAATAAAAATCATAAATATCATAATTATCACCATAGTATTTTCACCAACTGGATTTAAATTAAATCTCATCTCATATATATATAAAACTCTTTTAATACAAATCCAGTTCAAATATAATACAATATCTCACATAAATAAAATACATAAAATCCCACAATTAATTTACAACTACTGTAGTGTCTAGATTATAAAAATAAGACTCAAGTAAGCAGTTTACATAAAGAAGCCGGGGTGGAAGAAATCCGGCTTATGGGCCTGCTACTGAGGTCTGAAGATGTTCACTCTCCTGAAAAATAGTCAACGAAGGGGAGTCAGACCTCACTGAGTGAATTACTATAATAGATATACATGCATACTAAATGACAATGCATACAGTCAACACTATATATATAATATGTATATATACAGGCAAATTCACACAGATGCAGAAAATCATTTTTTTTATATATTTTATTGAAAATCATCTTTTATGAAGGATCAAATAGAACCCTATGATAGCGAAACCTCAAACAGTGTTAGACAACACTCTAGCCACACAGGCTCACTTAATCCAAATATATCCACTTAATCCATTTAGACAGTAGACTGGCCCCGAGACACTAAGTCAACCGAGCTCCAGCAGTCTGACTGCCAGTGTGATTGGCCCTGAGACACTTGATCAACCAAGCTCCACCAATCACACCTCCAAACCATATCTCATACATCAATTATTCATAACCAATCAATATCCACAAATAGGTTAGTAATATAGCCTAAATGCTATAGGCGTACCGGTACGTACTCGGTCCTAGTGCTGCCCACTAGGTAGCACGTTCTATCGATATCCTTCATCAATAAATATAAAACATCCATTCACAAATACATGATGCATGAATTTAAATAAAATAACAATATAAACCATATATATACCGAAAATATACCAAAAGTAAGCCAGGTATATTTCGAGTATATATATGTTAAATGAATCCAATTAAATTATAAATTAAGCTAGAAATATATTTAAAATGTTTAAGCTAGAAATATATTTAAAAACATTTTAAATATAATTTATTAACAAAACATGCATATAATTTAATATATACCAAAAATAAACCAAAAATATACTTAAATACAAATCACATTATTTATGCATTTTAATTAAAATAAAACATATATTTCTAAAATCATGCACCTTAAGCATATATATATATAATAGTAACTCACCCTAATGCGCTCCATGAGATGGGTCCGATGGGCCTGGTCCACTAGCCCTCGGTCTCGGCGTAACTAAACAAATAATAACGACAGAAATCAGAATAAACCTAACAGAAAATCCTAGAATTCGATCTAGAGTATTAAACACTGAAACGGAATTAGAGATCGACCGAACATCACGTTTTACGAGAATTCTATCAAAAATTCGGCAGAACCTCCCCTGTAAAACGGATATCTCTCTACTCAAAGAGTAGAGCCGACCCTGCAAAGAAACACACTTCGAAAATAAATGCAAAATTACATTCACAACCCCTCGGTCGGACTCCAAACTACAGTCTACCGATCGGGGTCCACAAACACAGAACAATTATGAAAATACCAAAAATATCCTTATAACATAGAAATTCATTTTATAAGTAAAAATTACATAATTAACCTTTAAACACAGTAAAAATCGATAAAAACTCATTTTATTAGAAAAACTGTATATTATATATATAATTGAAAATAATTCAGGAAAAATAGTTTTAATTAATTAAAAATATCAAATAATTTGTAGAAATCATTTTTATACCTTAAATAACTATTAAAACCAATTAAATTACATTTTTTAGCCAATTTAGGGTAAAATTACCAAAATACTCCTATATATATAAATATACTAAAATTACTTCAAAAATTCACCAAAAATAGTATAAATATCCAAAAATTAATTTTCTCAACATATTTATCAATAATATTAATAATTAAACTCAATTATCCAATTAATTTCAATTTAAAACATAATTAACCCTAATTTCCCAAAATTACATAAACTTCAATAATTCAAAATAAATACATAGAAATTCATAAAAATTCCAAATAAATTCCTATAATTCATTTCAACACCTAATTTAACCATAAAACAAAATTTCATAATTTAATTAATTAATTTCCAAAAATTAGAAAATAATATTAAAATATACAAAAATACCCAAAAATCCAAATAATCTCAAAAAATTTCACAAAAATTCACACATGTAGATTAAGCTACTAGGATTAACATTTGTGAAGGAATTAATCACGAATCAATCAAGAAAAATTCAAAAAAAAATCAAAAACCACCTAAGGCCGAAATTGAAAAATTCAAACCTAAGCAAATCAAGACCATTTAAGCTCAAACCAAAGCTAGAATCACACTCGCCGGAGCTCAAGGAGAATAAAGAGACCAGCGGTGTCGAAAACGGTGGCCAGAATCGCAAGGTGAGAAGAAATGGAGCTTTCGACCGGAAATGGAGAAAAGGGACAAGCCGGCGCCGGGGAAGAAGGCTGGGGGTGGCGAAGTGGCTGGAAGTGGAGGGCGGAGCTGCTGGTGGCACACCGACGGTAGGTGGTCGGGATTGCAGCGGTGAGGGGAAGGTGGTCGCGCATGGGAAGAAGAAGAAGAAGAAGAAGAAAAAGAAGAAAAAGAAAAGAAAAGAAAGAGAAAAAGAAAAGAAAAAGAAAAAGAAATAATAAAATAATATGTATATATTATAATATAGTGTATAAATAAAATATGTGGGAAAAATTGCACACCACACATTATTATATTAATTAAATAAACAAAATAATAAAATATTAGGGTAATATATTAAACCCTAATTAAATAAATAAGTACACATAGGCTTTATTTAGTAATTTAAAAATACGTATGAGTTCATGCAAGTCCGAAAATATATTTAATATAATTAATAATAAATTATTTAAGTGAAAATTTTCCCGAAAATAAAAGTCTCGGAAAAATTTTACGTAAAGCACTGTAATTAAGACACAATAATTAAAATAGGTTTTAAATACATATCAACTCGTAAAAATATCATAATATATATACAAAAATTATTAACACTGCATATCCCGGTACAGTGTAAAAATACTTAAAAACACGGGATATTACATGCATCAATTAATACTATAAAATATCTAAATGGTCCACATGGTGGGTGAATTGGCCCACATATATCACCTTGAATTCTTTCAAGAAACATAGGTGATTCATTCTGAATTTTAGATGGTGAAGGCCTCAAGATTAATTTTTTGAGAGAACAAGTTGTACATGACATTTCATTTGATTGAGGAATTCTTTGCCCCTTCAATGAATGCCCATGTGAATTCTCAATTATCCTTTGCATCATTACTAATTCAGGATGACCTAATCTGTCATGCCATAAATTTATTGTTGAAGGATCATAAGATTTTTCTTTTATTGCCATATTTGATTCAATTACATGTATATACATGTAATGCAATCCAATAGGGAGTTTTGGCAGTCTTTTCAATACTTGTATTTTTCCTGATTCATAGGAAACTATATTTAAATATTTGTTACCATTTATAGTAATGGATTGGGTATCACACCCATTTCGATATATGTCATCAAAACTCAACAAATTTCTTGTTGATTTTGGTGAAAACAAAGCTTCATCAATTATAAACTTTGTTCCATTTGGTAACATAAATTTAACTTTGTCAATTCCTTCAATCAGATCTACAGGACCTGATATTGTTTTTATAACTGCCTTTGTGGGCTTTATTTCAGAGAAATAATCTCTATTTTTCAAGATAGTATGTGTAGTACCATTATCTGTTATGCAGAGATCTCTAATATTGTCTTTATATTGAGTACAATCCATATTAAACTTCAAAATAGATAAACACATAATTAATCAATTAAGGTAAAAACATAAAATAATTGTAAAGTAGGACATTTTATTTAATTTGAAAATAACATACATAACAATAACATATTCTTCAAAATTAAAAATAAAATAGGTAATAACAACATACTTAAAAATTATAGATGTCTCAATTTCCATTGTCAGTGAAATCATCAGTAAAATCAAAAACATCTAGATGAGTTGTATCATTAACAGGAGTATGATGCTCATTGAAGTTTATTTCCTTTTCTTTGCCTTTCAATGATGCCTTATAAAGTTGGCAAAGATGTGGTGGTGTACGACAAACTCGTGACTAGTGTCCTTTACTACCACATTTGAAACACACAGTTTCAGACTTATGTTGAGGCCTTTCTTGAACACCATTGATGACTAATTTTAACTTCTTTTGAGGTTGAGTCTAAGTTTGTTGTGGAGTATTATTATATTTATTTTCACGACCACGGCTAAAGAATTGACCTCTTCCACGTCCACGTCCACGACCTCTACCTCTCCCACGTTCATGACTATTGTAATTTTATATCTAGAATAATTTGTAGCATTTGCTTCTAGAAATGCTACTAAGCCAGTGGGACGGGACTAATGATTTTTCATGAAGAGTTCATTATTTTTCTTAGCTACCAGTAGACATGAAATTAGTTCAAAATATTTTTTTAAATCTCTACATCTTATATTGTTGTTGCAGTGTAACTTTTGATGCATGAAATGTGGAGTAAGTTTTCTCCAGTATATCCTCGTCTATGACTGTCTATCCACAGAATTTTAATTGTGATACTATTCTGAACATTGCAGAATTATAGTCACTCACTTTTTTGAAATCTTGAAAGCGTAAAGCTCTCCATTCATCAGTGACTACTGGTAGTATTACATCTCTTTGATGATCATATTTGTCTTTTAGATCCTTCCAAAGAATACTTAGATCTTTGACAGTCAAATATTCACATTTTAGTCCTTCATAAAGATGACGATGGAGAAAAATTATAGACTTGGCCTTATCTTGCAATGAGGTGCTATTATTTTCTTTTATGGTATCAATTAACCCCATTGATTGAAGATGCATTTCTACATCTAGAATCCAAGACATATAATTTTTTCCCATGATGTCAAGAGCAACGAACTCAAGCTTTGCTAGATTTGTCATTATGATAACTTATTTTTTTGATCGAGAGCTTTTCGTGCTAATAACGTATTGTGAAATAAAGATTAAATTGCTTAATTTGTTATAGAGCTAAACTTGAATTTAGTAGTATTTAATTAGAAGAAAAATATTTTATAGTAGAATGATTTTAAGAGAATTTAGAGAAAGTATGGAGAGAATTTGGAGAACTATAATATTGAAAGAATTTTGAAAGTAATATATTTTTTTCTTAACCTCCTCATTTAATGAATTTCAATCTCTTTATATAGAGATTTTCTTTTCACTATTTGAGAACTATTTTTTCATATATATTGTTGATTTATATTCATAATATAGGTTTAATTTTCAGTTTCCTTTTTTTTTTTTACTTAATACATAAATTAATGCATTAAACAATAATTATTATAAATTGTATCACATGGGATGGGATGCAATTGTTGAGATTCTTCCCTGCAACATTAATTCACTCTTTTATTCACATGGGATGCTTTTCTTCTTGTAAATTATTTTCGTGGTGGGACTGGGACGTCTCTGCTAAATTCATCGCAATTTTAACTTTAATTTGGTTCTCATTCAATTTGTTGGAATTGGATGCCATTTTCTAGCTTACACATTCTTTTCTCAAGAAAAATATATCTATCTAACATTACTCTCATTTAATTTTCTAACAAACCTTCCATGAAATACGTAAAAAATTTTAGAGTATATTCATGCTTTGAGACATTATTCTTATTTAATTTTTTTATTGATATCAACATTCTTGAATATATTTATCAAAATAAAATTATTTATTTGTCAAATCCTTTATCAAAAAGTACAATAGTACTTAAATCATTTTATTTATAAATTTTAGTTTTTTTTTATATAAGAAAAAAATTATAATAATGTTGTAGTTGTATTTAACTTTGTTGTTAAAAAGAATGTGGCCACTTGTTTTTATTTTTAAAACGGAAGAAGACTTAGACGACTATCCTTCCCCACTTGTGAGAGGGAATGCGGTCATTCTCGTTTGTTGGGTGCGCATACCCGAAGTCTAGCTAGGTTAGGACAAAGGGGAAGCTATATATATATATATATATATAAAGAGGAAAAGGATAATTATTAATATCACATTTAGTGATATAAATAATATGTCGTTTGTTAAAAAAATTATGGAACTATTTCTCCAATTGTATATGTCCCTCTTATAATTTTTTTCTAAATTGTTAATATTTGAAATTTACTAAAATTCTAATTAATTAATTCGAATCAAATAGAATTATAAGATTAATAAAAAAATTTTACCCTTTAAAGATACTTTTTTCAAAATTAAAAGTAGAAGGACCAAATTGTTATTTGGTCCAAACTGATGGACTGTCATTTTCTTGTTCTAAAATATATGTATTGGCTCTTGGAGAATTAGAGGGTTGCAGTTGATCAAATTAAATGCCTCAGAATTAGATTAGGAAATTAAGCTTGTTTAAAGTAAATGCTCCTTTTATTATTATTATTATTATTATTATTATGGGATGCAAAAGAAAATCGATCCACATCAATTAGGTCTAAACTAGTCAGCACTGATACACGAAGAAATACATATGGACCAAATATATAGACTAGGGATCTATAATAAATAAGTGAAGTTTATTTTTGTAACTTGGAAATTTATTTTGGTGCGCATACCCGAAGTCTAGAGATCGGGAGAGAGGGAGAGGGGATAATCGTTAATGGTACAGATAATGTTATGAATAATATGTCATTCATAAAAAAAATTACAGAACTATTTCTCCAATTTTAAATGCCCTCCTTATATTTTTTTTAAATTACTAATATTTTAAATTAACTAAAATTCTAATCAATTAATACGAATTGAATAGAATTATAAGATTAAAAAAAAAAACTCCACCAACTAATTTTATATAACTGTAGTTTAAATTCGAAATTTTGTTTACATGAAAACAGTCACTATTAATTCATTGTTGCTGGAATCTGTCTCTTTTATTGGCTACACAGACACTAACCTTGATGGGCATTCACATTTCTATTTTGATAGATATTTTCTCTTGTATTTTTATGTAGACCGTAACCGCTTGCGCTGATCTTTTGTTCAAGCTGAATTGATGTATTCATGTCGCAATTAATTAAAGCATATAGGGCCTGTTTATAGATGCAATTGCATCTTCTTTACAGTCCAAGTCTGACGTTGAAGAATATACGTAGAGAAGTCAATTCGGCTGCTGGGAATAGTATTTTTTTGGTATAAATGCGTCAATAATATAGAATAAAAACCTGTCTCCTGGTGCAGAAAGTCATCAATCCAAATTCTAACAGATTTTTCCTATTTTCATAGTTAAATAATACAAAACAAAAGAGTTTCAAGACTTCTTGAACACATGTAGGATTGTGCAAACTACTTTAAATTATCATTTACATTTCGATGTGTACGTAACTATGTCTCTTCATGAGACATTTTGTATATGTGTTAATTACGTAATGCAGCTGACACAGCAATTTATTTTCCAAACCTTAGCTAAGAAAAATCTTATGTTAGAGTCAAAAATGAATTTAAAATTTTTAGACTTTTCTCTAAAGACAAAGATAAAACCTGATAATATAATTTCTTAGGCAAATTTTTATTCTTTTATATTCAAGATTTTCTAATCAATATTATTCATGCCAAGCCTCTCGTGATATATTTTAAATGAAAATAATTTTTAATCGAGATCTATTATGTGAATAGTAGCATTGCAAAAAAAAAAATCTTTAATCTACTTTTTTTGTTTGCAATAAAATAAAAATAAGAATAAAAAAGGAAAATTTATTTTTTTCGCTATTTAATTCAGAGTTTAAATTAAGAGGATCTAATTAAAAGGAAGATAAAACTTTCTTGATACATATTTTCTCTATAAGTTAAATTTAAATTCAACATCTTTCTTTAAAAAAATTAGACTTCTTATTACTCGAATCTTAAAATTAACCATAAACTACTCCTACCAATCTCTTTTATTATCTAAATTAACGTTGACGGTCACTTAAATCTCTATTTCTATTTGATTTTCTTGTGTTTATACATAGATCGGAATGGAATCACTTGCATTCGATTTTTATTCAATCTGAATTGGTGTTGCAGATAAAGTCAAGAATTCTCGTTTTCTTATAGTCCAAGTCTTCCATCGACTTGGAATATACAAAAGGCCGTTTAATTTATAGCGCATATACAATTTGAAAACGTCTTTTTTATGCACGCTATTCCCATCTATAAATGCCCTTACTTAGCCATTGGCACTACCATCACATGCATTAAACGTTAAACATCAGAAAAGTGTTTGTTATATAAGCCAACACCCAAAATGAGTCTCATCAATACCCTTCCCAAACTCTTTTCCCTTGCCATGTTATTCCTCACCTCGATCCACGCTGCCACTTTTGATGTTGTGAACCAATGTACTCAACCCGTTTGGGCCGCAGCCTCTCCTGGTGGAGGCCGGCGTCTAGACCAAGGTCAAACTTGGACCTTCGATGTTGCGCCAGGAACTAAAATGGCTCGCATTTGGGGCCGGACTAATTGTAACTTTGATGCTATGGGCAGGGCCGATGTGAGACCGGTGATTGCACTGGTGGCTTAGTTTGTCAAGGTTGGGGTGTACCACCAAACACTCTAGCTGAGTACACATTGAATGGGGATAACAACAATGACTTTATTGACATCTCCCTTGTTGATGGGTTCAACATCCCAATGGACTTCAGCCCTACCACTGGGGCCTGCAGTCGGGGAATACGTTGCTCAGCCGTTATCAACGGGCAGTGCCCTTCCGAATTGCGGGCTCCTGGAGGCTGTAACAACCCGTGTACAGTCTTTAAGACCAACGAGTACTGCTGCACTGATGGACCCAACTACTTCCTCTAAGTTCTTCAAGGGTCTGTGCCCTGATGCTTATAGCTACCCTCAAGATGATCCAAGCAGCACATTTACTTGCCCTGGAGGCACTAACTACAAGGTTACATTTTGTCCATAAGCTCTTCATGACAGAGATTACAGGGTATATTATATGATTATACTCTAAAATAACAGTTTCTGCCTCCTATGAAGCCAATAATTACAAACTTATGCACATGTACTGTTGAATCTTTCCCATATAACAACATATCTATATAAATATAATGTCCTGAGCTCTCAATAAGAACATTTAATATTATTTTGCCTGAACATTTTAATATTATTTTGCCTTAAGTGTTGCTTTTATATTTCCATGTGGTTGCATAAATGTCACGACCCAAAACAGGGGTCATGACCGGCGCTAGGAAACGGGAATTCTTTCGAATCCGGAACTCGTAGCAAGCCTAAAAATAAAATAAAACATGCAATAATAATAATAACAATATCAAACTTGCAGCGGAAATAAAAATTATAAATATAATAATAACAGTTTCATCACTGGATTTGATCAAACCTCATCTCATATATATATAATCTTTTAATACAAATCCAGTTTCAAATATAATACATCTCTTTAAAATAAAATACATGAAATCCAATACTTTAATTCACAACTACTGCAGTGTCTAGATAAAATAAATAAGACTCAAGTAGATAATTTACACAAAGAAGCCGGGGGCAGAAGAAATCCGGCGTATCGACCTGCTACTGAGGTCTGAAGAAGTTGACTCTCCTGAAAAATAGTCAACGGAGGAGAGTCAGACCTCACTGAGTGAATTACTATAATATATATACATGCATACTAAATGACAATGCATACAGTCAACGGTATATATCTACTATGTATATATATACAGGCAAATACACACAGATGCAATAAAATCATTTTATATATTTTATCTGAAAATCATCTTTTATGAAGGATCACATAGAACCCTAGAATATCGTAACCTCAGAAAATAGTGTTAGACAACACTTTAGCCACACAGGCTCACTTAATCCAAATATATCCATTTAATCCATTTAGACAGTAGACTGGTCCCGAGACACTAAGTCAACCGAGCTCCAGCAGTCTGACTGCCAGTGTGATTGGCCCCGAGACACTTGGTCAACCGAGCTCCAGCAATCACACCTCCAAACCATATCTCACACGTATCAATAATCACATCAAATCAATATCCACAAATAGTTAGTAATATAGCCTAAATACTATAGGCGTACCGGTACGTACTCGGTCCTAGTGCTGCCAACTAGGTAGCACGTTCTATCGATATCCTTCATCAATAAATAATAAAACATTCATTCACAAAAAATAAATGATGCATGAAGTTCAATAAAATATCAACATAAACCATATATATACCAGAAATATACCAAAAATAAACCAGGTATATTTTGAGTATATATATGTCAAATGAATTCAATCAAATTATAAATTTAGTTGGAAATATATTTAAAAACATTTTAAATATATTTTATTTACAAAACATGTATATGATTTAATAAATACCAAAAAATAAACCAAAAATATACTTAAATACAAATCACATTATTTATGCATTTTAATCAAAATAAAATATATATTTCTAAATCATGCATCCTAAAGCATATATATATAGTATAGTAACTCATCTAGTGCGCTCCACGAGACGGGTCCGACGGGCCTGGACCACTAGTCCTCGGTCTCGGCGCAACTAAACAAGAAATAAATAACTAACATCAGAATAAACCTAACAGAAATCCTAGAATTCGATCTAGAGTATTTAAATACGGAAACAGAATTAGAGTTCGACTGGACATCACGTTTTACGAGAATTCTACCGAAAATTCGGCAGAACCTCCCCTGTAAAATGGACATCTCTCTACTCAAAAGAGTAGATCCGACCCTGCAAAGAAACACACTTCAAAAAACTACACAAAACATAATCAAAATCCCACGGTCGGACTCCAAACTACAGTCCACCGACCGGGGTCCACAAACACAGAATAATTCCGAAATACCAAAAATATCCTTAAATCACAGAAATACATTTTATAGGTAGAAATTACATAATTAACCTTAAAACACTATAAAAACCGATAAAAACTCATTTTATTAGTAAAACCGTATATTATATATATAATTGAAAATAATTTACGAAAAATAGTTTTAATTAATTAAAAATACCAAATAATTTGTAGAAATCATTTTTATACCTTAAATAACTACTAAAACCAATTAAATTACATTTTTAGCCAATTTAGGGTAAAATTACCAAAATACCCCTATATATATAAATATACTTAAATTACTTCAAAAATTCACCAAAAATCATACAATTATCCAAAATTAATTTTCTCAACATATTTATCAATAATATCAATAATTAAACCCAATTATCCAATTAATTTCAATTAAAAACACATTTAACCTAATTTTCCCAAATTCACATAAACTTTAATAATTCAAAATAAATACTTAGAAATTCATAAAAATTCCAAATAAATTCCTATAATTCATTTCAACACCTAATTTAACCATAAACCCCAATTTCATAATTTAAATAATTAATTTCCAAAAATTAGAAAATAATATTAAAATATTCAAAAATACCCAAAAATCCAAAAAATCTCCAAAAATTATACAAAAATTCATACATGTAGATTAAGCTACTAGGATCAACATTTGTGAAGGGAATTTTCATGAATCAATCAATTCGAAGATCAAAAAAATCGAAAACCCTAATAGGCCGAAATTGAAAATTCGAAACCTAACCAATTCTAGACCAATTCAGCTCAAACCAAAGCTAGAATCACACTCACTGGAGCTCAAGAAGAAGAAAGAGATCGGCGGTGTCAAAAACGGTGGCCGGAATCGGCGTGATCGACGGTGGCCAAAGTTTTGGCTTCTCCGGCCAAAACCAACTTCCAGACGCCGGAAACGGCTGCTGCAGGCGGCGAGGAAGGCTGGGGAAGGTGGTGGCACACCGGACGGCACATCCACGGTGAGGAAACGGCAGGTAGCAGCGACCGGACGGTGAGGAAAACGGTCGGGAGGGAGAAGAAGCTCACGGGGGCAGTTTCGTAAATAAACCAAACTTTATAATTTTGACAATTTTTAATGTATATATGTATATATATATACTTTACACTATATAATAAAATAATATTAAATTACACACATTAAATATACACCACACACATAAAATTTAATATTTTAATAATTTATACTAAATAAAATTAATTAAATAACAATAAAACAAATAAATAATTAATAAAATATTAGGGTAATACTAAACCCTAATTAATAAATAATTACATATATACACGGTGTTTAATATTTTAAAAATACGTATGAGTTCATGCAAGTCCGAAAATATATTTAGAATAATTAATATTAAAATATTTACGTGAAAATTTCCCCGAAAATGCAAGTCCCGGGAAAATTTTACGTAAAACACTGTAAATAATACACAGTAATAAAAATAGGTTTTAAATACATATCAACTCGTGAAAATATCGTAATATATATACAAAAATTATTGACACTGCATATCTCGGTACAGTGTAAAAATATTTAAAAACACGGGATATTACAATAAATTTATAGAGTATATCATACCTGTTCAAAATTATCATTCATGAATGCTCAAAAAAAGTTAACATTCAAAAGGGTTTTATCACATCTTTTAATTTCTTATGACTTTTATGGCTTTTGACTAAACTAAACTAATTTTGAACTACTACATATTTCTTTGTTACGTAACTACCTTCCTATGTTTTCATTTAAAGTTATTTCTACCTTCCTATTTTTATCTTAATTTTTTTTAAAAAAATTTTATAACCTAAAACTTTACCTACACAGTATAATAATACCACACGCTATCTAATAAAATCATGATAATTTTATTAGATGTGGAATATTTTCACCTTAATTTAAAAATATATAGATTCATTTCATTGATTTTGCAATTTAACAAGGAACCTATTAATTCAAAGAGAATTTGATAGCCTTTCACTCTCTATTCTCATAGTTAACATAACCTCAACCAACTACACAAATTGATTATCTCAACAATTCGTTTACTCTCATATGAAAAATAAAAACCCTAAATCAATTGTTACCGCTCTCCATGACAACTTGATAAAGGATTACACACTTATTTTCAGTATCTTGTTATCATAGGTGATTTTACTTTTTTTTTTTTTTTTTTTTCTAATTTACTTCTGGATGCATGTTGATAAACAGTTTAAAAGGAACTTGTAAGTTTTATAAAACTCACAAATTTGGAGAGGATAGAACTTTTTTTATAATTAATTGAAGGTTTTTTTTTTTAAAAAAAATTCACTTTATAAAACTAATTAAATTATGAAAATTTGATGTTTATAGCAATCAATTAAGGTCGAAATTGTTTCTAACTGAATTTTTTCCATTGAATTTTTATTATAAATATTAGAAATTTGGAATATTAATTTGTGAAAGTCTCTATTGGGATTATTGTTTCATGAGTTGCCAATCGTGAATTGCAATTATTGTTTTTATGTGATGTTGGAACTTGGCTTTTTTTTTTTTCCTATTGTGTAAGAGTGTATTGGTATAAATGAATTTTACAAAAATTTTTAAAATTTATTTTCAATTCTAAATGATGTGTATTTAGTTTAAATAAATATATTGTAGAATTCCTTTACAATTCTAAATTTTTAAATTTATAAAATTGATTATAGTTAATTTAAATTCTAATAAAATAGTTGAAATTTTGAAATGAATTTCATAACTTTTAAATCTATGAATTTCATAACTTTTAAGTCTATGTTTCCAAATAATTAAAATATCCCTTATTATTTTTATTTTAAAAATATCTTAGATTTTTTTTACCAAAATTTAAATTTAAATTGAATTTTTTTTATAAATCTAATTTATACCAAATATAATATAATAAAATATAGAAATCATTGAAAATTAATTTTATAAAGTATTCATTTGAACCAAATACATTTTATTAATAAAAATTCATTTGGAAATGAATTTTATTTGAAATTTATTTGGAAATTAAATGAATTTTTTAATGGAATTGAACCAAATGAAAATGAAATGAATTTTTTTTGGAATTAAACTAAATATAATGTAATATCTCTCAAATTTAAAAATATAAAGTAATTTAAACATTCAATATATAATTTTGCTGTCAAAAAAATTTTAATATATAATTTTATAATAATTATAATAACAAGATATTATGGGTAAAAGGCCTGTAATGAAGACTAGTTAATAATAGATGTTCAGAGTTAACATGGAAAAAACAAAGAAAAAAAACTCAGAGAGCCTCAGAATGCGAAACATCACACAAATACAACTTAACACCATAACATTGTTGCAGAGGATATGGATTGGTATTTAGTACCAATAGTTCAATTTCTTGTCAAAGATTCGTGGTCCATATGTAGAAAGAAAAATCTCAACAAGGAGAGGAAACTTTTGCAACACAAAAAGGGTTGACGGGAACACTGGCCAATAGAACAAGTGGCTTGACAAGATTCAACTGTCCTCTTAGCATTAGTATGATTGTAGCACAAAAGGATACCATCATGGCTGCAATTGAGATGAAGAGGGTCGATAGACCAATGATCAATTTTGCGGGCAAGGATCTGAGAAAATCTTCCTCTGCATAGTGCGATGTGAGCACTCCTAAAAATATCAGCACTGATGTAGAGGATGGGAACAGGGAGATTGCATCAGATATTATAAATACCGTAAATGCTTTCCTATGTAAGAACACTGGAAAGCCTTCTTGAATGTTACCACCAGGAACTGTGAATGCTGCAGTAAACATTATAGTAATGATCAGAGCACCCACAACAGAGCAAGATGTTGTTGTCTCCGTCATCCATTTCTCTCCATCCATCCATCTTCAATTAGTTATGGGTCTTCGAGAAGATCTCTCCCGGCGTCTGTTTCATCACATTGATATATCTTTTAGATGAAGGACTCATAACGCTTTCAACCTCCTGCATTGAATTCATTTTCAAAGATTTAATTCACTTACAAAATATTGCGTTTAAAAGATAATTGTAATAAGCCTGGAGTACTAGACAATAATGAGAAAATTAAGAAAGGTCACCTTGTACCACTGTAGCTCGCTTTGCATCTGCAAAGCTGCACCTGAGATGCGATCAAGTCGAGAAGAAGGTGCTAACATGGCTGCAATAGGTAACGTTTTGTTTTTGTCCCTATCAATGCCAGAAATCAACAAGTGCTTGTGGGCATCAAGTACATATGCGAGGCTAAAAACTTGTTCTTGCCGATGTTGAACTGCCAACATGAGTATGCCTTTTGAAGTAGGGTCTATAATGGTTAGCAGATTAGGATTGGCTTTAATCATCCGAACAACAACTTCAATCACTCCTCCTTTGATAGCACCGATGTATGCCTCATATACTCCTTTTATGCCAAGTTCATTTACATCTATAGCTGATATATGTTTGGACATGTAATCTAAAATTTTTTGAGCGGAGGCATGTGTCACCTTCCTATCATATATCTGCTTCAGCCCTTGATACACAAGCAAAACAAATATAGCAATCATTGAGGAACTTACAAGAAACTAGCTACTCGTTACACAAACTGTTTGGTTTTTTTTTTTTTTTTTGAGAATAAAACTGTTTGGTTTATGACATATATACTGTGAGCATTTTATGTTTTAGGTATATATATTTGTTTATGAATCTAATTGTTGGGTGCGACATATCGGAAATAAGTAAAAATTTCTCATTCAATTACTTTTTATTAGATTTGTAATAGGCATTTTATGTTTTAGGTATATATATTTGTTATGAATCTAATTGTTGGGTGTGATATATCCAAAATAAATAAAAATTTCTCATTCAATTACTTTTTATTAGATTTGTAATAGATATAAGCATGTTATAATTTTATTGGTTAAGTGTAAACAATCAGATTATATATCACTTATCCAACCATAAGCTTTAATATTTTGGTAGTGGGCAAGAATCTGCCATGATGAATAATTGTGATGAAAAGAATAACGGAGAAAACTGGATGCTGCATACCAAAAAATTCTAGGAAATTTGAGAGGAAGCCTCGCAGCTGAGCTAACCCTGAAATTAAAAATTTCAAGGAAACATTATTTAATCTTATATATGTTTATTGATTTATGCATACTCTGAGCCAGTACTTAAATCTATCTATCTTTTCATGTTTGCATGCAAGTAACAGAGATGCTTGTTATACCTCGTACTAGAATATTTCTCTGTTGGATATGATCACTCTGTGGAATGCGTATTGGAACATCGTCAGTACTAATGGGAGCAGGAAGTTGCACATGAATATCTTCCATGAATCAAAAACTCATAAATTCTGTACTAACACATGCATAATTTCATCTGTTATGGTGAGGCTTTAAAGTGAAAGAATTAATTAGAGGAACTGAACAGAAAATGGTACTAACAAGAATATATCCACCGTTTCCAAAACACAAATCTGCTGCGGCTGGAAAAAAGTGTAATAGCTCTGATTTTTAAATTATTTTATTTTAAAATGAGATATACGGTATTAATAAATTTAAAATTATATTTGATTATTTGATTATTTTATGATTTATATTTATTATTTTATATTAAATTATAATTTTTTATGTAAATATTTATTTCGAAATTTATTATTTTAAAAATTAATTTACATTATATTTACTACTTTAAAAAAAATTATTTTAATAATATTATTTAAGCACTGATATTTTTTTATTGATTGACTTAAATTTGAGTATTATTTTATTATTTAATTATTTCATAATATTGTTTATTTTATTTTTATTATTATTATTATTATTATTATTATTATTAAACTACATTATTTTACATGATTATTTTATGTGAATATATTTTTATGTGATGGAAATTTATTTACATAAAGTATTATTATTATAATATAAAATTTTATTAATATAATATATATATATATGTATGCACACATGCATGCATGCAAGACCCATACATACTCATGCATTCACTAACAAACACAATGCACAAAGAAAAAAAAAAGAGAGCAACGTGAACAAAGGAAGAAACAAAACACAGGAGACTTTATCTCTTTTCTTCCCTGTATCGTCCGACTTTTATACTGTCACTGTACCTCTATCACTTCCAGCCACCGTTTCTCGAGCTTCCGGTCTCTATCGACTCTTTAAGCTCCGGTGAGCATGCATCTAAGCTTAGTTTAAGCTTTAAACTTCATTTTCTTGAGTTTTGTTGATTTTTAGTTTATGGAGCTTTAGGGTTTCAAATTTTTTTTAAATTTGATCTTGATGAATCTTGCAATGTTCCTTAACAAAAGTTATTCCTGTAAGTTTAATCTACTTCCATGAATTTTTGAATGATTTTTGGAATTTATTTTGATTTTTTTGAATTTTTTAATATTTTAATATTTTAATATTATTTTATTAATTTTCATAAATTAATTATATAAATTATGAAATTGTGATTTTTTATGTTATTAGTAGTTATTATTAATTTTAGAGTTGAGTTTATAATTTTTGTGATTTTTTTGTAATTTTTATAATTATTTTTAGTTTATGTCAATTTTGGAAATATAGGTTAAATATATAATTTGTTAGAAGTAGTTGGTTAAATATATTTTTTTGTTGATATTATGGAGATATATGTTGAGAAAATAATTTTTGTGTATTTATATAATTTTTATTGAATTTTTGAGTATTATTAGTATTTTGTGTGTATTTTTAAATATTAGGGTTAATTTGGTAATTTTAGTTGAATATTATGGTTAATTGATTTTTATAATATTTGAGGTATAAAAATGATTTCATACAAATTTTTTTACTATTTTTAACTAAATAAAACTAATTTTCGAAAATTATTTTCAAATAATATATTATATATTATTTTGATAATAAAATGAGTTTTTATAACTTTTTGTTATATTATTGGGCTAATTAAGTTAATTGGATTTATAAAATGAATTTTTATTGATATTTGTGTAATTATTGGAAAAATGGATTTTTAATAATATTATAGTATTATTTGGGATTTTAATTAATTATTTGGGAAAATAATTATTTTGATGTTTAATGTTAAATATACTGTATTTTGATATTTTGAGGGTATTTATGGTAATTATTGATTTTTAATATATTTTATTTTATTATTTGAATTTTGATGAATTGTAGACCTCAGTTGGGGAATTTTTGTAGTTCGGGATCCCAGTCGAGGGTTGTGTGAATTTCTATATTCGAAGTGTATTTTTCTTATAGGACCGGCTCTACTTTTTAGTAGAGAGATGTCTGTTTTACAGAGGAATTTCTGCTGAATTGTCGGTAGAATTCTCGTAAAATGTGACATCGAGTCTAATCTCTATTCTGTGTTTATTTATGTTTAGTAATTTTAGATTGAGTCTCTAAAAGTCTAAGTTAGAAATTTATTCTGACGGTTGTTGTTATTGTATTTTTCTAGCTGTGTTGAGACCGAGACCTAATGGATCAGGCCCGCAGAGTTTGTCTCGTGGAGCGCTAATCGGTGAGTTATTATACTATATATATATGCGTTGCATATAGAATGCATGACTTATGATTTTTTTTTATTTTCATTATATGCTTTTAAAAGTGATTTAAATTATAATATGATTTGGTATAATTTTAATTTATTTTTAGTATATTTTGATATATATATTTGCATATTTTCCGTATACATTTACGATATCTTTGGTATATTTAGGGTTTATTTTTTATAGATGCATGCTAGATAATTAGGTTTTTTTTTTTAAGTATATTTTAGAACATATACATGTTTTAAATGTAAATTTATTTATAATTGTTTATTTAAATGATTAGTATACTTTAGGTATTTTTGTAGTATATTTTAGGCTTATTCTTAAATAATTGTATGTCATAACATCGATTTATACCTAAATTGTTTTTGAGGATATTCTTGGTATATTTTAATATACTTCTAAATAAATGCATGTTTAACTATTGATTTAAACTTGGCATGTTTATAGTATACTATTGGTTTATATTTAGTATATTTCATGATTTATTTGGATTTATTCTGCATATATATACTTGAAATATACTTAGTTATTTTAAGTATATTTCCAGTATATATAGGGTTTATCTGGCTATTATGAATGACATTATACATTATTTATTTTCTCATATGAATGATTTAATGGTTTATTTTCAGTATATTTTATGATTGTTTTGAATTTATTTGACATATATATATACTCGAAATATATTTAGTTTATTTTAAGTATATTTCTGGTATATATATTTATTTTATCATTATGATTATTATTCTCCATTATTTATTTATCCATAAAAATGATTTATTTTAAATGGAGGATATCAATAGAGCGTGCTACCTAGTGGGCAACACTAGAACCGCATACATACCGATGCGATAGATTTAGGTTTGAGTGAGGATTTACTTGTGGTAATTATGATATGATTGATTTATGATTTGAGATGTGCTATGATTGATAGTGTGATTACAGGAGCTCAGTTGACTAAGTGTCTCAGGGTCAATCACAGTGACAGTCAGACTGTTGGAGCTTGGTTGACTTAGTGTCTCGGGACCAGTCTACTGTCCATATGGATTAAGTGAATTTATTTGGAATTAAGTGAGCATGTATGGTTAGAGTGATGATATGGTTAATTAAGGTTGCGATTAATAGGGTTCTATTTGATCCTTCATGTATTAAAATAAATGTTTTTTGAAATTATTATATTTATTAATACAGAGTTGGTATTTGTGTGAAATGTGTGTATAAGAATGCTTGACTGGATATGGTTAGATTGCATGTATATATAGTATAATAATTCACTCAGTGAGGTCTGACCTCCCTCAATTATTTTTTTTCAGAAGATCTTATATCGTCAGACCTTAGTAGTAGAGTTCTTTACCAGTGTTCTTCTATCCCGGCTATTTTATGAAAATGTATATTTTGAACTCTGATTTGTATTCTAGAAACTGCAGTAGTAGTGTTATTGTATCTGAAGAGTATTATTTTATTTGATACTTTATACTCTGATAATTGTATTTGAACACTGTACGAAAATATATTTATTTATGAAAAGATATTGAGTATAATTTTTATATATTGATTCGAAAAATTTTAATTCAGTCGTGCTTTTATTTATGTAATGCATATTTTTATTTTTCTAAGGCTTGCTACAGGTTCCAGATTTAAAAGAATTTTTGTTCTCTAGCGCCGGTCATGACTCCTAATTTTGGATCGTGACAAAAAGATCACTTTGATTTGCAAATTCGTGCAGAGGACTGATTCCAATATAATTCACTGTAGTGGCTAGACTTGGGCAACGTTCCAGCAGATTCAATGAAATATCTTGACGTTGGTCGCATCACATGTAAAAATGAAACAAATCAGAAACAAGTAGAAAAATTCAAGAACATAAACAAAACAGAACCTTGACACAGTGTTTATGTCATCCACATATCATACATTTCATTTGATATAGTTACATGGAGAAGCAAGGACCCATAACTTCCATTTTTTGGAAGCAGTATATCAAATGGAGTGAAGCAGTATATCAATTGGAGTGACAGCGTATAAATATCGAGTTATTTCTCTATGCCCATGGCTACATGCAACAGTCACAGGGAGTAGATCGTCTCCTGCTGCAAGCTGCCTAACCAACTCAGGGTTCTTTGTCACCATCATTTCTGCAACTCTCGTGGATCAAATTACAGCAGCAAAAATCAGAGCCGAGTCTCCATTATTATCAAGTATCTTTAAGTCTGCTGCTGACATAAACTTCACTAATTCCTCCACAATCTTTATGTTTCCAGCAATAGTTGCGACATGAAGAGCCGTTCTACCAAAATCTGCAATCTTTTTGCGAACTGAATCTGGGTGCTAGTGAATCAAGTCTTTCACGGCATCCAAATCACCTCTCTCTATAGCCTCGCGTAGCTGTCGCAACTGATCCTTTGCAGGACCCTCCACCCCTGCCATGTTCATCACTTTAATTATTAGCATACTGTGTCCATTAAGGCATTAATTTTCAACTCTGTTACCTTGATTAATGGCTCCGGCTTGTGGCTGTGATTGTGCTTCACTCTGTGGCTGTTCAGGTTCTTGCTGTGGCTGGACTTGTTCTTGTGGTACCTTTAACTCATTCATTTGGGCCAATGTATCCCAACAAAGTTTAGCAGAGGTTATGTCTCTAATCTGAGAAAGTAAATCTGTAAAGCAGGAGTTTTGAACTGCATGTAAAGCCGCAGCATTCTTCTTTCTCCAAGCCTTAAATTCAGCTTCAGCCTCTTCTTGACTGGAGGCTCAGCAGTTGATTCAATCACGTCCAAAGATCATTAGCCAGCAAATAGTTCTTCATGCAAGCACTCCAGTTTGCATAGTTAAAGCTTGACAGAAATTCAGGAACAATGTTGTTCATCACGCTCTCTTAATCTGTCAATGACTTAGGAGCAACTTACAGTCAGTTGAGAGTGGCTTGCCTTGAGCTGAACTCTGTGTTACTGTGCTGTGCCTCAGAATTATCCAAAAGGGCAGCAAACTATAGACAATATTGTTTTATTACTTTCTTGAACCACATTGAAATTAAAGAGCTATTCAAGTCCAAAAAAAAAAAAGAAGGAAAAGAAATTAAAGCATTACAGTGTAAAGGGCAAAAGGAAAAGTTATGTCTTTGTTTGCTTTAATTTCTGATTGATTGCAAGTTTATAGCAATAATTGATTTAATCATTTCAATCAACCATGTATAATACATTACGAATATGAGGATTTTTTTTTTTTTTAGAGGCCTAAAAAGAAGATATAAGGTCCAGCTTACTTTGAAAAGAGATGAATTCAGCTTTAATTTTATCTTTTAATTTCCTTTCATTTAAAAAAATATCGTATAAATTAATATATAAATATCTCTATTTTTTCTATTAATTATTCTATATAAGTTTAATCATTCTTAGTATTAAATTAATGCGACTGATAATTTAAATTAAAAATCTTTTTCTTTAACTTTTTTTTCAAATATATATATATATATATATATATATATATATATATATATATATATATATATTAAACAACCACGTGTAAAACATGTAAATAAAAAATTTATTAGTTTCGTGATATATTGTAAATAAATAGTTAAATATATTATTATTATTATTAAATAAAAATTTTAAAAGTAATATTAGTATTATTTATTTATATAACAATTTTATATTAATTTAATAGAATTATAATTTATTACAATTTTTATAAATTTTTTATTTAAATAATTATATAATATTCCTGCAATATTTTTTATAATTAATTTTTCTTTAGTTTAGAACTAATTTTATATAAAAAGATATTATGGTCATAATTAATTATAAGATAATAAAAAATTATTAGTTATTTTTAATAAAAAAATTAAAAAATAATAAAAATTATATTTTTCTTATATAACAATTTAAATATTATAAGCCCATTAAACTTATAATTTACTGTAATATCCCGTGTTTTTAAACATTTTTACACTGTACTGGGATATGCAGTGTTAATAATTTTTGTATATATATTACGATATTTTTACGAGTTGATAAAACATATTTTAATTATTGTGTCTTATTTACAGTGTTTTACGTAAAATTTTCCCGGGACTTGCATTTTCGGGGAAATTTTCACGTAAATAATTTATTATTAATTATTTTAAATATATTTTCGGACTTGCATGAACTCATACGTATTTTTAATATACTAGATAACGCGTGTATATGTACTTATTTATTTAATTAGGGTTTAATTTATTACCCTAATATTTTATTATTATTTATTTATTTTATTGTTATTTAATTATTTTTAATTAATATTAAATTTTAATTATATTAAATATTAAGTGTGTGGATGTGATTTTTTTCAAATATTTTTTATTAAAATTATTTTTTTTATTATTATTTTTCTTTTTCTTTTTCTTTTCTTTTCTTTTCTTTTTTTTTTCTTCTTCTTCTTCTTCTTTTTCCTTCCCCGTGCCCGACCACTTCCTCACCGCCAACCACCGTCTGTCACGCCGTTCCCCTACCGTCGGTGTGCCTCTCGGCTTGCCACCTTCGTTCTCAGCTGTTCTCCACCGCCCCTAGCCTTCTTCCCCAGCGAAGGCTACCCCATTTTCCTCATTTGGCCGAAACTTCCTCTCCTCGCCGTTGACCACGATTCCGGCCACCGTTTTCGACACCGCCGGTCTCTATCTTCTCCTTGAGCTCCGGTGAGTGTGATTCTAGCTTTGGTTTGAGCTGAATTAGTCTTGATTTGCTTAGGTTTCAAATTTTTAATTTCGGCCATATTAGGGTTTTGATTTTTTTTGAGCTTCGAATTGATTGATTCATGAAAACTACCTTCACAAATGTTGATCCTAGTAGCTTAATCTACATGTGTGAATTTTTGTGGAATTTTTGGAGATTATTTGGATTTTTGGGTATTTTTGAATATTTTAATATTATTTTCTAATTTTCGGAAATTAATTAAATAAATTATGAAATTGTGTTTTATGGTTAAATTAGGTGTTGAAATGAATTATGGGAATTTATTTGGAATTTTTATGAATTTCTATGTATTTATTTTGAATTATTGAAGTTTATGTAATTTTGGGAAATTAGGGTTAATTGTGTTTTTAATTGAAATTAATTGGATAATTGAGTTTAATTATTAATATTATTGATAAATATGTTGAGAAAATTAATTTTGGATAATTGTATAATTTTTGGTGAATTTTTGAAGTAATTTTGGTATTTTATATATATAGGGGTATTTTGGTAATTTTACCCTAAATTGGCTAAAAATGTAATTTAATTGGTTTTAATAGTTATTTAAGGTATAAAAATGATTTCTACAAATTATTTGGTATTTTTAATTAATTAAAACTATTTTTCCTGAATTATTTTCAATTATATATATAATATACGGTTTTTCTAATAAAATGAGTTTTTATCGGTTTTTTACAGTGTTTTAAGGTTAATTATGTAATATCTACTTATAAAATGAATTTTTATGTTATAAGGGTATTTTTGGTATTTTCTGAAATTGTTCTGTGTTTGTGGACCCCGGTCGGTAGACTGTAGTTTGGAGTCCGACCGAGGGATTTTGGTTGTGGTTGTGTGTTGAGCTTGTTTTTCGAAGTGTGTTTCTTTGCAGGGTCGGCTCTACTCTTTGAGTAGAGAGATGTCCGTTTTACAGGGGAGGTTCTGTCGAATTTTCAGTAGAATTCTCGTAAAACGTGATATCCAGTCGAACCCTAATCTCAATTCTGTGTTTAATACTCTAGATCAAATTCTAGGATTTATGAAAATCACTGTTTATGAAGGATCAAATAGAACCCTAGAAAACCACAACCTCAAACAGTGTTAAACAACACTCTAGCCATACAGGCTCACTTATTCCAAATATATTCACTTATTCCATTTGGACAATAGACTAGCCCCGAGACACTAAGTCAACCTAGCTCCAGAATTCTGACTGTCAGTGTGATTGGCCCTAAGACACTTGGTCAACCGAGCTCCAGCAATCACACTCCCAAATCATATCTCACACATCAATTCAATCAATCCAATCATAATCCACAAATAGGTTAGTAATATAGCCTAAATGCTATCAGCGTACCGGTACATACTCGGTCCTAGTGCTGCCCACTAGGTAGCACGTTCTATTGATATCCTTCATTTTAAATATAAAACATACATTCATAAAAATAAATGATGCATGAATTTCAATAAAATAGCAACATAAACCATATATATACTAGAAATATACCAAAAATAAACCAGGTATATTCCGAGTATATATACTTCAAATAAATCCAATTAAATTACAAAATAAACTAGAAATATATTTAAAAACATTTTAAGCATAAATCATTAATAAAACATGCATATAGTTTAAAATATATCAAAAATAAACCAAAAATAAACTAAAAATAAACTTAAGTAGTAATTAAATCATTTATGCATATTTAATCAAAACAAAACATACATTTCTAAATCATGCACCCTAAAGCATATATATATAAAATAACAACTCACTATTTGTTGCGCTCCTCGAGATGGGTCCGATGGGTCTGGTCCACTAGGCCTCGGTCTCGGTGCAACTAAACAAACAAACGACTACAGAATATCAAAATAAATCTATCAGAATTCCAAAGACTCGATCTAGAACACTAGACACAGAATTAAAATAGGAATTCGATTGGACATCACGTTTTACAAGAATTCTACCAAAAATCCGGCAGAACCTCCCCTGTAAAATGGACATCTCTCTACTCAAAGAGTAGAGCCAGTCCTGCAAAGAAATACACTTTAAGAATAAACACAGAATTCACAACCAAAACCCTTCGGTCGGACTCCAAACTATAATTTACCGACCGGGGTCCACAATTCACAAAATACTACAGAAATATCGAAAATGCCCTTAAATAATAAAAATACATTTTATAGATCCAAATAACATAATTAACCCTAAAACATATTAAAAATCGATAAAAACTCATTTATTTAGAAAAATCGTATATTATATATATAATTTGAAAATAATTTACGAAAAATAGTTTCAATTAGTTAAAAATACTAAATAATTTGTAGAAATCATTTTTATACCCTAAATAACTATTAAAACCTATTTAATTACATTTTTAGCCAATTTAGTGTAAAATTACCAAAATACCCGTATATATATATTTACTAAAATAAATCCAAAAATTCACCAAAAATAATATAATTACTAAAAATTAATTTTCTCAACATATAATTCAATAATATCAATAAATATACTCAATTTACCAATTTATTTCAATTAAACACATAATTAACCCCATTTTTTCAAAATTACATAAATTTAATAAATTCCAAATAAATATATAAAAATTCACAAAAATTACAAATAAATTTCTATAATTCATTTCAACACCTATAATTACCATAAAACACAATTTCATAATTGTATTAATTAATTTTCAAAAATTAGAAAATAATAATAAAATAATAAAAATACCCAAAAATCAAAATAAATTCCAAAAATTTCACAAAAATTACAAAATGTAGATTGAGCTTCCAGGATCAAAGTTTGTGAAGGAATTTTTCATGAATCAATCAAATTGAAGCTCAAAAAATTTGAAACCCTAAATGGCTGAAATGAAGAAATTGAAACCTAGGAAAATCTAGACCATTTTAAGTGAAACAAAACTTGGAATCACACTCATCAGAGCTCAAGGAGAAGATAGAGACCGGTGGCATCGAATTTGGTGGTCGAAAAAGGCTTGATCGGAGCTTGATCGATTTTTGGCTTCTTTGAGAAAAATCGGTCAAAACTCACCGGAAAAGGGAGTTTCAAGCATCGGGAATGGCTGGCAAGGGAGGAGGAAGGCTGAGGAGCATAGTGACAGTAAGAAACAGAGGTCACAGTGGCTGGAAATGGTGGAAAACTGATCGGGAGGGAAGAAGATGAAGAAGACAATGGCATTTTGGTAAATAATGCAAACTTCTGATTTTTGATAAATAATAATGTGTGTGTGTATATATATATATATACATATATATATATATATATATATCCACACTTATATTTTAATATTATATATATTCCCACACACAAATAATACTCACCACACAAATAATTTAATATATATAATAATTTATACGCTTAAAATTAATTAATTAATATTAAAACTAAATAATAAAAATTAAGGTAATTAATTAAATCCTAATTAATTTAAATAAATGAACATATATAAATTTTATTTTAACACTTAAAAATTATGTATGAGTTCATGCAAATTCGTAAAACTAGTCAAACTAATTAATATTAAATTATTTACGTATCAATTTCCCCGAAAATATAATTCTCGGGGAAAATTTTACGTAAGTACTTAAAATAATTAAGAATAATTAAAATAACTTAATAATTATCAAACATATGAAAATAATCATAAATATATACAAAAATAATTAACACTGCATATCCTGATTAAGTATAAAAATATTAAAAAAAAACTCGGGATATTACATGTGCACTTTGTAGTTGATCAAACAAATCATCTATCCGCGGGAGAGGATACTTGTTCTTCACTGTCACCTTGTTTAGCTCTCTATAGTCAATGCACAGTCTCAGGGTACCTGTAACAACCCAGACCAACCCGCATCAGAAGCATGTCAATGGTGTCAGATAACACGGTCCCTGATGGACTCTACCACAAGTCTGGCAAACACTGGCCGCTGATCCAGAACTACATTATGATATCCCACATCGATTGGGAAGGAGAACGAAGCACGCCTTATAAGGGTGTGGATACCTTCTCCCATCAGACGCGTTTTAAAACCGTGCACTGCGGGCTGGGCCTGGGCAAAGCGGACAATATCTAATGCGGGTTGATATGAGCTGTTACAATGGTATCAGAGCCGGAGCCTGAATCGGTGTGCCAGCGTGGACGCTGGGCCCTAAGGGGGGTGGATTGTGATATCCCACATCGGTTGGGAAGGAGAACGAAGCACGCCTTATAAGGGTGTGGATACCTTCTGTAATATCCCAAATTTTTAAATATTTTTATACTGCATCGGGATATGCAGTGTTAATAATTTTTGTATAT
>CANTUR010001210.1:600000-815366 GCA_947683625.1 Mallotus nudiflorus
TAAATCTAACTCAAACTTCTAGAGACTCTATCTAGAATTACAAAATACAAATAGACACAGAATAGGAATTAGACCCGATGTCACAATTTACGAGAATTCTACCGAAAATTCGGCAGAACCTTCTCTGTAAAACGGACATCTCTCTATTAAAAAGTTGAGCTGGTCCTGCAAGGAAAAATACATTTCGAGTATAAAAATCCTCACAACCCTCGATTAGGATCCCGAACTACTAAAATTCCTCAATCGAGGTCCACAATTCACCACAAATTCAATAATACAATAAAATATATTAAGAACCAATAAATATCATAAATGCCCTCCAAATATCAAAATATAACATATTTTACATTAAAACACCAAAAATAATTATTTTCCTAATAATTACTTAAAAACCCTAAATAATGATATAATATTATTAAAAATCCATTTTTCTTGATAACTCAACATAATTTAATAAACAAGTCACTTTACTAATCCAAATAGTCTAATTAGTCTAAATACAAATTAAAAATTACTAAAATTCCATTTTATTACAAAAATAGTATATTATATATTATTTGAAAATAATTTTTGAAAATTTGTATTAATTAGTAAATAATTTGTAAAAATCATTTTTATACCTCAAATAATATTAAAACTAATTAAACATAATATTTAACTAAAATTACCACCAAATTACCAAATTAACCCTAATATTTAAAAATACACATAAAATACTAATAATACTAAAAAATTCAATAAAAATTATATAAATACACAAAAATTATTTTCTCAACATATATCTCAATAATATCAACAAATACATATAATTAACCAAATATTTCTAACAAAAAATATGTTTAACCTATATTTTCAAAATTGACATAAACTAAAAATAATTATAAAAATTACACAAAATTCACAAAAATTATAAACTTAACTCTAAAATTAATAATAACCACCAATAACACCAAAAATCACAATTTCATAATTTATATAATTAATTTACGAAAATTAATAAAATAATAATAAAATATTCAAAAATTTACAAAAATTAAAATAAATTCTAAAAATCAAAATAAAAATATGTAGATGAAGATTGAGCTTCTAGAAACAATATTTGTTAAGAAAGATTGATTGAATCAAGCTAAATCAACCTAAAAAAAATTGAAAACCCTAAAAGCTCAAAACCAGAACTCAAGTAAAACTCACAAATGGCTAGGCTAGAGGTTGAATGGAGCTTGGATTAAACCTCCTTGAAGCTCCAGGAGTCCAATGACACCGGCAGAGCTCGATTTGGTAGCTGGAGTTGGAAGAACGGCGAGGAACCACCTTACTGCCTGAGCTGGAAACGGCGACTAGAGAGAAAGAAGAAGGCGGCGGAGATGGTAGAGGAAGGAAGGTTCAATGGTCGGAAGCAAGGGAGGCACACCTATGGGGGAAAAATGGGATAGCAACGGGAGGGAGGTGAGTTTCAAGAAGAAGAAGAAAAAAAAAGGGTAAGTTGGTTTTTTTTTTTAATTATTTTTGTACTATATGCATACATATATTATAGTATATATTATAATGTAAAGTAATATTATTAGAATAATATAGTCAAATCTAGGTATGGTCAACATATATATATATATATATATATATATATATATATATATATATATATATATATATATATATATATATATATATATATATATATATATATATATATATATATATATATATATATATATATATTCACATATATTTACCACACAATAACCCTATAGTATGTGTGCATGAATATTCATAATAACACATAATATAATCATGCAACAATGCCTTTAAATAAAAATAATAACAATAATAATAATCATAATAATAATAAAATAATCAATATCATTGTTAAAAATAATCTTGGTACCTAAATAGGATTATTAAAATAATTCTTAAAGTAATAAATTTACGTAAATAAATCCCTAAAATAATAGGTTTAAAAATAAATATTTACGTAGAAGATTTTGATTAAACATGAAATAATGAATATTAATCACAAGATAGTAAAATAATTAAATATAGTTTTAATTTTTATTAACACTGCATATCCTGATAAATATTAAAATAAATTAAAAAGTAGGGTTATTACAATTGCATTAAACCAATTATCAAAAAAAAGGTGGAAGCTTCATCATTGCCTCATCAGAAAATCAATACACTGAATGTGCAACAACCAAGGCACCTAAAACATGGTCACAAGTTCACAACAGACATGAAAATGTGAATCCATATACACATTTAAATGTCTATTATGCTGCAACATAATGATATTGGCACAACAGAGTAGTAGACACAAACTAATAGGCTTCCACCATTTATTATACATTTACAAAATGAAATTGGCACATATAGTAGTAGGCATAAAAGGAATTATATGCATAATAAGATATTCCTAGCATAGCAGAGCAGTCATAAATTAGGAGTAGGAATAAATCAGCAGCAGGCATAAAAGAATAAAGTAATTAAATAATCAGGGTAGGAGGACAAGAGGTATATTGTGTTACTAAATTCATGTTAGCAAAAAAAGTCACAGCACTGAGGTAGAAATAGGTATGTTAAGGAGCAGTAGATGATGAACCAATTGAAGTTCCTTGTCCCAAAGGAGGGAGATCTGTCCAAAATTTAAGGAAAAAAAAAAAGAAATGAAATGAGAATGCATCAAAGTAAAAGAAAATTAAATATAAAAAAACTTAAAAGGACAATGTTTACCTTTTTCAAATTCTTCTAATTCTTTTAATCTTTCTTCAATTGACATTGTTTGATTTGGCTTTTTAAGCCAGTCTTGAGTGCAAATCAAGTCTTGAGTGCAAATCAAGGCTTGAGCAAGTGAGGGAGTTAAATAACTCTTGAAACAATCAAGCACTCCTCCACTCGTGCTAAAAGCTGATTCTGATGCAACAATTGACATTGGAATAGATAATACATCGTGAGCCATAAATGAGAGAACATGGAACCTCTCAGAATTTAGCTTCCACCATCTAAGCAAGTCAAAATTCCCATTATCTGTTTCTTATAGGTTTGACTCGCTTAGATAAAGATCAAGCTCACTTTTTTTTTTGCTTCCACCAATCCCACTATCCAATTGATGTTGCAAAAATCTAGCTTTTAGTAATGAACTGGTTGTGGTGCTTGATTTCACTTGCATATCAAATTGGCTTCCACCACTTAACACACCTGATAGACATGAAGCTTGAGCAACAGTGTTATAATCATCAAATAGTTCATATAAAGCACTTTTAATTTTCTGAAATAAATCCACTCCCACAGATGGACCATATATACTTGTACAAGAAAATTTAAGATACACAATTTTGTCCCTTGGATCAATTATATTTGCAACAAAAATCAAGATATTAATTTTATCTGCATCTCCCCAGTACTTATCAAACTTTAATTTCATGTTTGTACCTATAGACCTCACATAAAGATCATCAGAATTTTTCCAATCAGTCAACAAACAAAAAAGGTTTAAAATTTCTGAGAAAAAAGTGTTTGAAGTGACATGTTGAGAATAAAATATTCTCAGTGTCATATTGTAAAAGTGTTCAAGAAATTTAAGCAAATTTTTAGCACACTTCCAATCAAAATACTCAGGTACATCATCCCCTAGGTATGCTCTTAGAGCAGGCTCACATTCTTCATATTTCTTAAAGGTTTTATCATATTCACATGCATTTCTCAACATTAAGTAGATGGAATTCCATTTTGTTGGGACATCTACACAAAGACCACACTTAGACTCTATCCCAATCAGTTATAAAAACTCTTTAAATTTTTGTAACTTAGCAGGTGAATTCTTGATGTACCGAACTACCTCTATAACCCTTTTGATGGAAACATTAATTTCCTTTAATCCATCAGAAATAACCAAATTAAAAATGTAAGCCACACACCTTATATGAACATATTGGGCTCTAACTGGACTTGCCCCCCAACTGATTAATTTCTTTTTAAAAAAAGACATATCAGTATCATTGTTAGAAGCATTGTCAAGAGTGACTGTGAATACATTTTTAAGACCCCATTCAGCTAAAGAGGATTCAAGGGCCTTAGCAAGATATTCACCTCTGTGTGAAAATACAGGCACAAAAGCAATGACTTTCTTATTAAGCTTCCACTCAGTTATTATGAAATGTGCTGTTATGCACATGTAGTTGAATCTTTAGATCGAAGTCCAAGTATCAGTGGTAAGACAGACTATTTTACATTTATATTTGAAATTTTTTTCAATTTTAATCTCTCTTTAACATAGAGGTTGAAGATATCTTTACTCATTGTCCATCTAGAAAGGATTTTAAAATGGGGGCATGCTGCACTTATTAGGTTTCTAAAACCCTCCCCTTCCACAAAACGGATAGGCAACTCATCTAAAATAAGCATCCTAGCAATAACATTTCTAATAACATCCTGGTTAAATTGCCAGGCCCTAATAGCACCCATAGATGATGCACTTTTGGTTTTAGAGGCAGAAACAAGTTTAAAGGTTAAAAGTTTTTATCTGGAAAATTTGGGCATAGGGTTTTTCATTCATGTCAACATGTGATTCCTAAGAGAAGAAGTACCATGTTTTCTAGGTTCAGTGCCAAAAGATTTAGGACAATAAAGACATTTACCTTTTTTCAATTTACCTTCCACCCTGATTTGCTCGAAATGTTCCTAGACAACTGATATGGTATCAGTCTGCTTCCTTTTATTAGACTTAGTCCCTTCAGCTTCAATCTGTTATGAAGAAGGAACAGACTGTTATTGCTAAGCAACGTTACCAAACTGCTCATTTGAAGTATTATTGGCTTCCACCTTAATATTTTTAGTCTTTGGTATTGAACTGCCACTAGCATCCACTGCTTTGTCCATCTACACATAATTAACGAAATAGAGAAAATAACAGTGCGTATTAACCAATATGACAAGACAAGGAACAAATTAGACACCCAAAGTATGTAGTTAACATAAAAATTTCATAATAAATATAAAAAAATAAATAAACTATCAAATAATATTATTAATAAAATTATATAATAAATTACTATAATTTTAGTTACATAATTTATTAGGTTAATAATAAAATTATATAATAAATAATTTTATTATACATTAATTGAGGAAAATATATAATCAGGTTAATTAATAAATAAATTAAATATTAAATCTTATAATTTAACTAAATTTAAATATTATTTCATTAAATATTTTATAAATTTACCCAACGAGATTTTGATTAAAAAAATTAAGACACAGTATAATATTTCAAAACATTTAAAATAATATTGTTTATAAAATTTCAATTCGACAAATCTAATTTTATACGTGAAAAAAATATCACTTTTAAACATAAAAAAAAAATCCCCATAGATAACAACGAAACGAAATTATTTTGATAAAATCAAACAGATCGGCTTCCACCTATGAAAAAAAACCCAACTTTTACACATAAAATAAAAAATCCCCTTTGATTACAAGGAAACAATAAGATTTTCATAAAATCAAATAGCTCAGCTTCCACCTATGAAAAAAACCTAACTTTTACAAACATAAAATAAAAAATCCCTTCAAATTACAAGGAAACGATAATATTTTTATAAAATCAAATAGATCAACTTCCAACTATGAAAAAAATCTCATTTTTATACACAAAATTAAAAAATCCCCTCAAATTTTCATAAAATCCAACAGATCGGCTCCCACTATTAGCAAAAATTATAAAATGTAATTAAAAATATACCAATCGTTTATGTAGATAATAGATGAGGCCAACCACAAGATCTTTGCTTCCACCTTTTAGATCAACTATTGATTTGTTTAAATCTTTACTTCCACCAAAAAGATCTTCGATTCAGTAGTATTAAAGTACATGCAAAAAAAATAGAAGACACAAAATGTTAAAACACACTTGTATGTCTATTAGATTTAAAAAAAATTAAATATTTCATGTTTAAAACACCAACTATATTACCATAAATGCAAGATTTTAATTTCTGTCACCACTTTTCATGTTTTTAACATGAAAAAAATGAAAAGTTAACACTTTTGTGCACAACATAGTAGATCGATGATCAATGGACAATAAGGACTGTTAGATGTTAACAGATTGATACCAGTGCAGTCTGGGGTTTTTTCAAGAATCAAAGGATGAAGAGAGTAAAAGAATCAACGTTTTGGTTTACAAAAGGTAACAAAAGGTGTGTTTTATAGTAAGAACGAGAAAATTTTGAGAGAACACAACACAAATAGGAAGTTGAGAGAATTGTAAGCACCTAATTTCGGGATGCAATTGTGCACGCATGCGATGAAGGCCCTTATAATGAAAATCTAATTGAGAATTGATCTCTACTATCGAGTTTCGCGATTTAAAGGAAAAAATTGCTACGTTTTGAGGATTTAATTGCAAAATTGGTTTTTTGGGGATTTGATTTTAAAAATTAGAAACTTTTGAAAACCTTTTTTGTAATTTAAAAAAAAATACTAACTGACATTACATAATGACAATCGACATTATGTAATGTTGAATGAAAATCGGCATTCTCGAATGCCAATTTTTTCTAAAAAGTAATTTTTTTTATGTTGATTTCATCTTTTTTTTTTTATTTTTCATTAGTCTAGGACACCACATGTCCCTGCGTGTACTAATTTTTTGATTTTTTTAAAACAGTATCTCTTGATTTTGATTTCAAAAATTGAAAAGCGCAACTTCCCTGCGTGATCAAAGGGTTAGAGATTGTTGGGTTTGGCTTTAAAAGCTAGAAGAGGAAGACTGTGAAAACCCTAGTGAACTAGCTAGAGAGAAAGGAGGTAGAGACAGAGAGAAAAAAAACACTAATTAGCTACTAAAAAAAATACATTCTTTTCTTTTAAAAGTCCAGAAGATCAAGAAAGAAAAAAAAACAACATAGTCATTCTCAAAATGGTAACAATTTAAATCTAAGGGGCATTTAAACAGTATTTGCACAACATCTTCTACTCTTTTTTTTTTATTTGATTTTTTTATTGTTTTATTTCTTAATTGAGTAGTTACTAATTAAATTTTTTTGTGTTTTTTTTTTATATTTTGATTGATGTTCTATGGTACTTTAAAAGTGAGGGTGGTGATATGAGATTTTTGTAGTGACTACATTGCTTTTTTTATTATTTTATTTCTTAATTGAGTAGTTACTAATTACATTTTTTGTGTTTTTTTTTTTATTTTGATTGATGTTCTATGGTACTCTGAAGGTAAGGGTGGTGATATGAGATTTTGGTAGTGACTACGTTGAAGAATCCATGAGATGCCATGGTCTGAGTTTTATGAAACCCTTGTAGAATTTAGGATTTATTATTTTCTGCAATATTTTGTTCATGGCTTTATTGGGTTGTAATTAATTTGTTTTAATTTCTTATACTGTAGTTTGTAATAGTCCCAATAGAGGGAAATTAATGAAATTTTAACTCTCTGCACTAAAAATTGATTAGTAATCTAGGCTAAATTTGTTAAAATTCAATTAAAATCAATGGTGGCTTCAGATTAATTTAGGTTGCATGCAATTAAAATTAGATTAGAAATCACTGAATGTATGTTTTTGATTCATTTTTTGCTTTAATTTGTTGTTTGGACTTGTTTACATGTTTTTAGTCTCTTTGGGCTTCAAGCCTATGTTAGGTTCTAACCATTTAATAAATAGGCTTTTAATTGGATTTTCAAGTTTAATTAATTTTAAAATCAATTTAGGCCCAATTAGATTAATTTAGACTTAGGCCCATTTTTAGGTTAATTAAAATTAATTTAGACTTAGCTCAGTCCATTAATTTCATTTCTTTTAAAATAAATAGACTTAAGATCACATCATTTAATTTAAAATTAAGTAGAATTAAGCCCACTAATTAATTTCTATTTTGTTTCTTAAAATTAATAGATTTAGGCCCACATTTTAGAATTAAAATAAGTAGATTTAGACTCATTAATTATCTTAAAATATAGGCCCATCTCTAGTCCAATTCACTTGTAAATAAATATGTAGAATTAACTAATTTTAATTAATAAAATTAATCTAGTTTAGACATAGGGACGCTACCTTTTGTATGCATTTTATACATGTAATTTTATGACTTGTTGCCTTTGGGTTAAATGGATGTTTAATTAGGGTTTAAATAAAATTGCATGTAATTAGAGAATAAAATAGTAATTCATAAAATAAATCTAAATGAACACAAAATTGAAAGAAGTTAGTATTATGTTCCTAGAATCTCCTGGTTGTAGTGCTATCTTTTTTTTTAAAGAATCGAGTACTTCCAAAGCTATTTGTCCTAGTTATTACCCTGGGTGGTGACTCCTCATCTCCATGCCATGTCTTTATGATAATGGTTAGTGTGTTCTTTAAGGCCTTACGCCCAAACAATGTCATAGTTGCTCAAATCTTGGATGCGCGCTAAATCCCACCGTCTACAGTAGCGACTCCACTAGGGATGCTCCACTAGGGATAAGAGATATTGATTATACTTGTGTTCTTTACAGTTATTTTATTAATTATTATTTTGTTCTTGGATTCATTCTACATGTCCTTATTAAACCGATGGCGTTGGTGTATAATTCCATGATTCTACTAGCTTTATAGAGTTATAAATTGGCTAACAATCACTCTTAGCCTTAACTTGATTTAAGAGAGATTACCAGGCTCATCTGACCAAAGTCTGTAACCCAAGTCCTAAAAGGGGGGTAGTCTTTTCTCGAGTTTGCAAAGGATATCGGGCACCTCTGACCCTGGCTTGTAACTCAAGCCTTAAAGGTGAGCATCTTGCTAAGGGAACCTTGACTTTTCACTGGACCCTAACCATATATAATGGCTTAGTTACTTCCCCTAGGATTTACCCAAATTGCTTGTATGTTTGTTGCCATGAGGTATTTCTATCTATAAAAGCCCAGGTCTATACTTTTGAAGCCCATTTGGGCTAATGAAGATTAGGCTAGACTTTTATACCTAGAAATGTTGTTTCTATGTCTTTACTGCTTTGAGAAATTTGGCATGCGCATCGATTCTTGATATTCCCTGTTGATATTAAGGCCAAGACCAAAAGTCCTAGGAAAAGAGACTCATCATTAACCACGTTTGTGGGAGGAATAAGGTTGGAAGGATGAATGTTGTACACTTGATTGATACTTGCTATTTGTTACTTGTTGCATAACATATGCATTGTGCATACATGTATACATACAGTTCATCCATCACACTAACATTTTTTTTATAGCCATCATAGATTAACCTGGGTCTTCTCATATTTAGGGACGAAAAGGTGGCAGACTAAGAAGAACGGATCTGAGTCCTAAGGCCATAGCAAAAGAAATCCTGCACAGACTGGAGAAGGGTCCTATCAATCTGCTTTACTTAGAAGCTAAACTAACTACACCTGAACCTATAGAGATGGAACAATAATAAGGAGGGAACTAGACCTTATAAGACATCAAGGGAGCTTTGATGGATGATATGAGGGCTATGATGCAAGATGAACTGAGACAAGCTCTATTCGAATTAATGCTGCTGTTATATTGCCACCTGTAATTAATCAACCACCTACCGCTGCAGCTATCCCACTTACTGTAGATGCTCCACCTATTGCCAATAATGCTAGGGGCCAACCTATTGCTAGAAACCCACCTGTTGTTGAGGTGAAGCTTGAGGATGTTGAAGACTACATGGTAGAGAAAGCAAAGAAAGAGTCACTCAAACTAGTTTAAGACCATGAGTCCAAGCAGATGCGAGCGTTGACCTAGAAGATGTCCAAGATGGAGGAGTTGATTAGGGGACAAGGTATGAGATATTCATTTGACTTTGATGACATGTTGTAAATGGAAGATGATAGGCTGCCCAATAAGTTTAAAAAGTCGCAATTGTATAAATTTAAAAGAAGAGGAGACCTAAGGATTCATCTCAGTTAGTACACAACCACTATAAGTACTACTAAAGCCCCATTAGCAGTAATCACTAGGTTCTTTGTGTTGTCTTTAGAGGGAATGGCTGTAAACTGGCATCATGGGTTGGAAAAATCTATCAAGGCTGATTGGAAAGAACTATGCACTGCTTTTTTGAAATAGTATGATTATAATACTAGATTGAAAGTGTCCATTAGAGATTTAGAATTGACAAATCAGAAATCGAATGAATCTTTCTCTAATTTTCTTACTAGGTTCATGAACAAAGTAGGACTAATGAAGAATAAGCTGGCTGAGAAAGATCAAGTTAGGATGATAGTCCACAATGTATCACCTAATCTAGTCGAGAGACTGCAGATGATGAACCCCAAAACATTTATAGACCTGTATGATGATGGTCTACAAGCTGAAGAGATTGACAATGAAAAGAAGAAAAGCTCTAGAGGCATTGGAACCTAAAATTACTCAACTGGGGGCACACAATAAGGAAGCACTAGCTGAGCTGTGGAGGTTAACATAGTTCAACCACCCAGGAGATTCTCCAACTTCAATCAACCACTCTCAAAAGTCCTAGACCTATTAATCCAAAAAGACTTACTCCGACCCTTAACCTTTTCCAAACCACCTAACCCAAATGTCCCAGGCTATAACCTTAACAACTATTGTAAGTTTCACCAAGTAGCTGGTCATTCTACAAACACTTGTATTCACCTCAAACACGAAATCCACAACTTGATAGACTCTGAAAAAATTATAAACCCCAAAAAATCCAATCCTAACCCAAACACTAGAAATAATCCTTTCCTAGACAATCGAAATTTCCCACCACCAGCCACCATGATGATTAACTTGGGAGTTAGCGAGGAGGAATTGCTAGACTCCTTTGAAAACCTAAACCTAATAGACAATAAAGAATCTCTTGATGCCTTTGGTGGAGTTAAGGATTTACTGGGACAACCCTCAGGCAAATTTGATTACAAAGTGTTCTACTCCAGACCTGTCATGACCCAAAACAGGAGGCCATGACTGGCGCTAGGGAACGAGAATTCTTTTGAATCAGGAACCTTTAGCAAGCCTAAAAAAATAAAAGCATGCAATATAATATAATAAATAAAATATTATGCAGCAGAAATTAAATCTTAAATATAAAATAAATTCTCAATATCCTTTAATATCATAAAATCACATCATATATATAATAAAATCTTTAAGTAAAAATATTTCAGAGTAGCACTCTGAATTTAAAATCTCATACGTACATAATTATAAATACAACTCACAACAGATTAAAGTACAACAACTACTGCAGTGTCTAGAATACAAAATAAGCTCAAGTAAGCAGTTTACATAATAAGGCCAGAGTAGAAGAAATCCGGCGTACAGGCTTGCTACTGAGGTCTGAGGATGAAGACTCTCCTGAAAAATATCAACAGAGGGGAGTCAGACCTCACTGAGTGAATTGTTATAATATATATACATGCATCTCCTATATGACAAATGTATTCAAATATATGTATATATATATATATATATATATATATATATGTGCAGACATGTACATAGATGCTGAAAAATCACTTCATATACGGTATTGAAAAATATTAGTTTATGAAGGATCAAATAGAACCCTAAATGATCACAACCTCAAATAATAATAGACAATACTCTAGCCATACAGGCTCACTTGTTCCAAATAAATTCACTTGTTCCATTTGGACAGTAGATTGGCCACGAGATACTAAGTCAACCAAGCTCCAGCAGTCTGATTGTCAGTGTGATTGGCCCCGAGACACTTAGTGAACCGAGTTCCAGCAATCACACTCTCAAATCACATCTCACATCAATCAAATCAAATCAATCAAGTCATAATCCACAAAAAGGTTAGTAATTTAACCTAAATTCTATCGTCGTACCGGTATGTACTCGGTCCTAGTGTTGCCTACTAGGTAGCACGTTCTATTGATATCCTTCATTAAAATAAACTCACACATTCATAAAATAAATGATGCATGATGTTAAATTAAATGGCAATATAAACCATATATATATACTAGAAATATACCAAAAATAAACTAAGTATATTTCGAGTATATATATGTTAGATAAATTCAGTTCAATTATAAAATAAACAAAAAATAAACCATATATATACTTAAAAATAATTTAGGTATAAATCAAGAATCAAACATGCATTTATTTCAAAGTATACCAAAAATATACTAAAAATATACCTAAAATATACTAATAATTTACTAAAGCAATTTATGCATAAATCATGCAATTAAAACATATCTTTCTAAAACATGAAACCTAAACACACATATATATAAAATAACAACTCACAGTTGTGCACTCCACGAGACGAGTCCGACGGGTCTGGTCCACTAGGCCTCGGTCTCGGCGTAACTAACAATCAAATCACAACACGAAATCAGAACAAATCTAACTTAACTTATATATAGTTGATCTATAATTCTAGACATAGATAGATGCAGAATCAGACCTGATGTCACGTTTTACGAGAAGTCTACCGAAAATTCGACAGAACCTCCTCTGTAAAATGGACATCTCTTTACTCAGAAAGTAGAGCCGGTCCTGTAAGAAAACACCCTTCGAAACAGAATATCCTCACAACCCCTTGGTCGGACCTCAAACTGCAATTCCATTGACCGAGGTTCACCATTCACAAGAAAATACCAAAAATACCCTTTTTATACCAAAATATAGCAATTTACATATTTAAACATAAAAAAATAATTATATCACCGATAATTACTTAAAAACCCTAATATTAATATAATATTATTAAAAACCGATATTTCACGATAAATACACCAATATTAATAGAAATTCGTTTTATAAATCCAAATTACTCAATCAGCCCCAAAACATATTAAAAATATTAAAAACCCATCTATTTATAAAAAAATAGTATATTATATATAATTTGAAAATAATTTTCGAAAAAATAGTTTTAATTAGTTAAAAATAGTAAATAATTTATAAAAAATCATTTTTATACCTCAAATAATTATTAAAACCAATTTAACTTAATATTCAACTAAAATTTCTACCAAAATACCCCTAATATATAAAAATTCACATAATATACTATAATTACTAAAAAATTCACTAAAAATTGTATAATTGCTCTAAAATTATTTTCTCAACATATAATTCAATAAAATCAATAATTATACTCAATTAACCAATTAATTTTAACAAAATACATATATAACCTTTATTTCTAAAATTCACATAAAGTAATTAAAATTATATTAATTTCACAAAAATCACAAAAATTATAAATTAAATTCTATAATGATATTAAACAACCACAAACACTAAAAATCACAATTTCACAATTTATTTAATTAATTTATGAAAATTAGAAGATAATAATAAAATAATAAAAAATTCACAAAAATTAAAATAAATTCCAAAAATTCCATAAAAATTCTAGAGTGTAGATTGAGCTAGTAGAATCAACTTTTATGAAGGAATCAAGCTTGAATATCAAAGATCAAAGTTCAAAAAAATCAAGAAACAAAAGAGGCCAAAAATTAAATCAAGCTCAAATCCTTACCAAATCGAGTTTTTAAGCTACAAGGAGCTTGGAATTGGCTCCTATGGAGTTCTAAGAGCTCAACGACACTGGAACTATCAGATTTGGTGACCGAAAATGCCTTGAACGGAAGAGATGGGAGTTTTAGTAATTCTAGCTTCCATAGCAACCACAGGTGCCGGAGAAGGTGGAGGAGGGTGGCGGAGCAGCTGGAGAGGACAGCGACACTCTGGGAAGCACTCTGAATGGAGGGGAACGAAATTGCAGAGTGAGGGGAGGGGGTAGGGCGTCGGGGTGAGGGTGAGGGAAGAAGATAAGTTTTTATTTTTTATTTTATATATATATATATATATATATATATATATATATATATATATATATATATATATATATATTAAAACTTTAAATTTAATAATATAATTAAATAATAATATATATCCACCTTAAACACACACCACACAATATTATATACATTTATATATATATACACACACACACATATGCATAAAAACAATAACCCTAAGTATACATGCATGTATATATACATATATTATTAATACACAAAATAATAATCCATGAAATAATAAAATTTGTTAAAATAAAATAATATTAAACAATAAAATTTTATTTAAATGCTATTTTCCAAAATAATAGGTTTCGAAATAATTTTTACGTAGAAATTTTTAAATAAACATAAAATAACATTAATTATTAACAAAATAATTAAATAATCAATTATCTATATTAAAAATTATTAATACTGCATATCCCGATACAATATTAAAATATTTAAAAACTCGGGTTATTACCCTTCGTTGATATCCCTGTTGAATCAATAGTGCATTCAGGATGGGGTAATGAGTTTGATAATAAGCCAGCAAAAAAATAAAAAGAATCCAAAAATCTAGAACAATCATAAAAAGGAGTTGAGGATTTGCTAGGACATCCCTCAGGTAAATTTAACTACAGAGTATTTTGTTCAAAACCAGCTTCTTTTGACATACCTCTTAAGGAGATTATGCCTATAGGATAAGGTGATGAGTTTGAAGAGGAGAGTAAAAGGTCCTTAACTCCTAAGCAAGGGATTGAGGAGCTACTGAGTGAGCATTTGAAAAAGCTTAATATGGAAGGAAAAGAAACATGCACAGTGGAAATGTGGAAAAATAGAAAAGGGGACCAGATTGTTGGGATTGTAGACATTTGGTACGACTCTAACGAGGAAAGTCCCATTGGTCTTGATGTGTGGAGCGATAACCCCAATGTGAATTATATCACTAGGAGTGGGAGGAATTAAAAGGTAGCAGAAAAGAAATTTGAGAGAGTCACAGAAAGAGAAGAGGTAAAGAATACAGAAATAGAAGGAGGAGAAAAATAAGACCTGATTTTGGAATAACTAAAGAAGGATAAGGTAAATGTTAGCATTTGGGAGCTATTAATGCATTCAAGCAATCATAGAAGAGCTCTTATTAAAGCTCTATCAAACATGAACATTGAAACAGTAGCTACACCTGAGGCTATAGTAGCAAAGGTTATGGAAAAGAAACACGGGTTGATAATGTTCTCAGATGATGATTTTCCTTTGGAAGGAAGAAATCATAATAAAGCATTGTTTATCCCAGCTGAAGTGAACGAACTTCACAATGGCTAATGATGGTTCTACTATTAATGTATGTCCATTGAAGATCCTGCCCAATTTGGGTTTGAAAACCAATGACTTAACAAGTTCAAACCTGATAATCAGAGCCTATAATAACAGCACTAGGAATGTGGAAGGGACATTTTAAGCTATGGTTAAAACAGGACCTTTAGAATCCATCGTTGAGTTCACTGTATTAGACATCCTTGTCATATATGCCTTGCTTTTAAGAAGGCCATGGTTCCGTGCTTTAAGAGGGGTACCCTTAACTGTGCACCAGAAGATAAAATTCTCTTACGAAGGAGAAGTTGTGATTATAGAAGCTGGAACTCATACAGTTGTGGCAGCCATACTGGAGAAATAGAAGCAAGTTTGTGCTCCTCCTGGTTTCCAAGTTACTAGGATATTTAACGAAATTGAAATGGAAATGGACCCTAGGGTTGTGAAGATTATGGAGAGCATGAATTATCAACTTGGACAGGGGTTGGGAAAGAATGAGCAAGAAAGCCCTAAGCCCCCAAAATTTAGAAGTCAGGGTAACACCAAAGGATTAGGGTGCAATGAAACGAAACTTGGTAGCAAAGGAGGAAGGAAGAAGGGAAAGGCAAAGATAAATAAGCCCTTGGGGAGAATCGGGCCAATGAGTGAGAATTTTATTAAGCCAGGGGAAAGTCTATTTGGGTACTAAGGAATTTGTCAATATTGCTAGAAAAGACATTCATGGGTTCAAGATATTCAAGGAGCATATTATGGAGAACCTAGCAGAGGATAACAAAGAGGAAGTGATGAAGCAGGTAGCTAAGAGAATGGGAAATGCTACTGTTGAAGAGTTGTTGTGTTTGCCACTTGAAGAGGAGTCACTTTAGGATTTAGGTACTATAATTAGCAGTATTTTTAATGATTTTTTTTATAAAGAAACTGATAAAATAATGTCCGGCCTTTGTGAGGATGAAAACTGTGTTTTTTCTATAGTCAATGATATAAATGTTGGTTTTGCTTACTTATATGATGTGTATCCTAATAGTTCCGTGCATTATAATTTTGATCATTCATGCATGTTTGACATTAATTCAATTCAGTTAGATTCATTTAACATGGGCACAAATGATAATCCAAAGAATATTTCTATATCACATGATGTAACTCCTGAAGAGAGGGAAAATTTTAAGAGAATATTAACAAAAGGAAGTGCAATGTATTCTTTCATGGATGGGTTCTCTGGGTATAAATAGATAATGATGGCAGTCATGGATAAAATTAAGACAACTTTCATTATAGAATGGGGGACCTATTGTTATAAGGTTATGCCTTTTGGGTTAAAAAATGCAGGTGCAACATACCAAAGGGCAGCTACCATTCTTTTCCATGATATGATGCATAAGTAAGTTGAGGTGTATGTAGATGACATGATGGTCAAGTCAAAAACAAGAGAGGGAAACTTTGAAGCACTAGACAAGTTCTTGGTGCGCATTGAGAGGTATAATTTGAGACTCAACCCGAAGAAATGCATTTTTGGAGTTACTTTAGAGAAGCTGTTGGGGCATATAATTATTAGTAGAGGAATCAAAGTAGATGTGAAAGCTATTTAGGAAATGCCAGAACCAAAGACAGAGAAAGAAGTGAGAGGGTTTATTGGCAGGTTACAATATATTAGCAGGTTGATTGCAAAGCTTACTAATATTTGTGACCCAAACTTTAAGCTATTGAGAAAAGATTAACCTGTAAAGTGGAACAATGATCATCATAAGGCATTTGATAAGATAAAAGAATATCTTACCAATCAACCTGTACTGAGACCACCGAGGCAAGGTAAACCATTAATTCTATATTTGGTTCTAGAGGAATAGGAAATGGGGGCAATGTTAGCTCAAGAAGGACTAAATGGGATAAAGCACACAATGTATTACCTCAGTAAAAAGTTCTTGTCATATGAAGAAAAGTATGATTTGGTGGAAAAGACATGTTTGATAATGATTTGGGCTATAAGAAAATTGAGGCATTACTTTCAGTCTTATAGGGTTCAGTCTATTTCAAAGATAGATACCTTAAGATAGTTACTACAAACACCTGCTTTAATTGAAAGGATGTCTCGATGGCTCATACTCTTAACTGAATTTGATATAGGGTGCATTACCACAAAGGTTATAAAAGGAAGGGAAGTAGTGGAATTCCTAGCACATAATGCAATAAAGGGGGATGAACTGGGGAACCTAGAATTTCCAAATGAGAATCTAGCAATTGTAGAACATCAGGAGTGGAAGCTTTATTTTCATGGGGCTGTAATAACAAAGGAGCTAGATTAGGAGTGATCCTTGTTACGCTAGAAGGAGAAACCATATTGATGGCCAAGAAACTAGATTTCAAAGTAACCAATAATATGGTTGAGTATAAAGCATGCATTAATGGAGTGGAAGCAGCAATGGCAATTGGAGCAAAGGAGTTGTTAATATATGGGGATTCAATGTTGGTTATTAGTCAGGCTAATAAAGAATGGGAAGTAAAAATGAAAAGCTGAAACCCTACGTTTGCTATTTGAGGACTCTAATAAAGAACTTCACTAAATGTCTTTTTATCCATTTATTAAGAGACAAAAATTAAATGGCAGATGCTCTAGCAACGCTCTCTTCAATGTGGGATAATGTAACTAGATTAACTATGAGGCTGTTAGTGATCATGAAATCAAGAGCTCCATGTTATAGAGGTGAGCAGATTATGAGAATTCAAGTAGGTCCCAAAGAGAAGACCTAGTTTTATGATGTTCAAAGGTTTATCGAGGAAGGAAAATATCTAGATAAAACCACTTCAAAAGAGAGATATGCCTTGCATGTGCTTGCACATAATTTTGCAAGTCACGATGGGGTGTTGTATAAGAGAATGTCGAATGGGATACAACTCAGATGTCTCAAGAAAGATGAAGTAGAAGAGGTGATGAGAGATATTCACACAGGAACTTGTGATTCTCACATGAATGGAATAATTTTAGCAAAGAAGATAATCAGACAAGGGTACTACTGGATGAACATGGAAAGAGATTGCATTAAGATAGTAAGGCAATGCCATCAGTGCTAAATCTGCAGGAATCTTAACCATCTTCCTCCAACGGTGCTTAATAGTTTATCATCTCCTTAGCCTTTTATAGTGTGGGGGATTGATATCATAAAAGAAATAAGGCTGACAACATTCAATGGACATAAGTATATAATTGATGGAATTGATTACTTCTCTAGATGGGTAGAGGCTGAATCTTTTAATACTCTAAAGGTGAAGCAGATGGACTGGTTCATTGAGAAGAATCTTATTTGCAAATATGGGGTTCCACATCATGTTATGATAGACAACAGGGTTCAGTTTCAAGTAGAGACAATAGAGTTATCATAGAAATATGGGATCGAGCATCATAAGTCTTCACCATATTGGCGTCAGGTTAATGGAGCAGTGGAAGCAGCGAATAAGAATATCAAGAAAATCCTCTCCAAGATGGTTAAAACTTATATAGACTGATATGAGTACCTTCCTTTCACATTGTAGGGATACAGAACTACATCTAGAACTGCCACAGGCCAAACTTTGTTCACTTTGGTGTATGGCTATAAAGCAGTTTTGCCTATAAAAACTGAGATCAAGTCTCTAAGAGTGGTTATGGAGGCCAAAATGCCTGAGAGTGAATGGACATAAAAGAGATATGATCATCTAGTATCTCTAGATGACAAGAGGATGGATGCTTTGTTTCATACTTAGATATATCAGAGGAGGATAGGAAGGTCATTCAACAAAAAAGTAAGGCCAGGGAAAATAAGAGTTAGGGACATGGTGTTAAAATAGTCTAGAGCAATGGTGTTTGATCCGAGAGGAAAATTTAAACCAAATTAGGACGAACTGTACTTAGTTAAGTCAGTTCTGCCAAAAGGAGTTGCCAAGATATTTGATCTTGAAGGCAATGAGTTCATAGAGCCTATTAATCTGGATCACCTCAAGAAATACCACCTGTAAAAATAAATAAAAGTAGTATAGAGAAAACAAAGTCCACTGACTAGAAAACCTGAACAAACTAGTTAGGCAAAAACTAGGACATTTTTGCTGTTTAGAAAACCCATGAAGGGCTAGCAGGCAAAAATTAGGGAATAAATAAGAGAAAAAGGTCCTATTGATTAGAAAACCTACAATGGGCTAGTTAGTAAAAGTTAAGGAAATAAAATATGAGAAAAAAATATTCAGTTAGAAAATCCGAAAAGACTAGTTGATAATAGGAGTTATGTCACATGATGTAGTAAATGTACTCATTTTGGCCTTATTTAATGAATCTTATTGAAATTGAATTTTGTTATGACATTGCATGTTCTATCTTATTTATAATGCATAAGTACCAGAAAGGAAAACAAAACATAAAAGCTTAAAATCAGCTTAATGAGACCATTTTGCTTCAGTCGTGCCTCTATTTCTTCTTACTCTGAGTTTCATCATGTAAAGCTTGAATCCTCTTGTATCTAGAAAATTTGGGTGGCTCTGTAGCTTGTATCATGACCCATATTTGAAAATTAAAAATAAGAAGCCCGCTAAGTTGAAAACCTGAAAGGGCAGCTTAGGCAAAAATTAGGGCATGCCTACTAAGTTGAAAACCTAAAAGGGTAGCTTAAGTAAAAGTTAAGGCATACAAAAAATCACTTAGGACCATATATTCATCCAAGTTTAATTTTAAAGAAAGGGAAATTTGAAATAGATCGGTACAAGAAGGCAGTCTGACATAACTACAAATCAAAGATGAAGATAGCCTAGAATCAATCATCTCGGACTCCACTATCAGCCATGGGTTCCATCCTCTGCTAGGGTCATCATGATGATAAGTATCTGGAGGCCTGATAGATGAAGTACCAACGATGTAGGGGTCCATGCCCAAGTCCACAAGCCACCAACGAAGCATCTCATTCTCCTGCTCCAAATCCCTAGAATAACTCTGCACATATATGAAACATCATATCATATGCATTCCATGCATACATTTGTATAATAAGTGTATATGCTTACCCGCTAACTATTTGTGACCTGCATGGTAAATAACCTCCAAGACGAAGCGAGTCCGTGCAAATACTCTGCCTATGTCTAGGGGACCTATTTTGTAAAGTTGTACTAACATCAATACCAAGTCTACAAGTAATATAAGAAATAAGTCAAACAAACTCACATGAGAAGTATCTACTGGAGAAAAGCTAGGGAGCTGAACATCATCGAAATGTATTTGCTGCTCAACCAGAGCCTGAATATCATAAGCCCAATAGAGCATGGATTTGTCAAGAAAGGGAACATTGCCAAAAATAGTGCCAGCAAAGGTTCCCTCACAACTAGTCCCAATGTACTTAGTATGCTGTGCATGACCAGGTCTAGGCCCAGATAACTCAGGCACAATCTTAGGCTCATGAGCAGTCTCAACCCTTTGAGTAGTCTCGGCTGCTCCTCCATCACCTCGTCGGCAGGAGAGCCAATCTCCTCAAACTGCAAGAAAAGTAAATAAGTGATTTGAAAACTTTAGAAGAGAAATGATTAAAAGTTACTTCAGTCTGGTAAGTAGGAACTTGCTTCAAGAGGTTCTCATGGATGAACTGCCGATAATGGCGAGATCACTAGGGAGTAGAATGCTCATGTCCTTGAGTCATACTGTAGCAACTATGAAGTTGTACCTCTGGATGTCATCTGTCCCTTCTAACTAATTAGATTTAATCTATAAAATCATGTTATTAATTTTAATTTGCATTAAATAATGAAATATTAATGATTATATTTTCTTATCAGGTGCCACTCGATAGTGTTCAGTTGATTGCGGTAAGTCTGTAGAGTGTTCCTAACGCTCGCTAGATGGGAAGAGCCCTATCACTACATCAAAGGGAGCCTCCTATTAGAACTAATAACACCAAAGCTACAAATCAGCCCAATCTCTAGACTCCAAATCTAGAAAGAGGAAATAGGTAAAAAAAAGGATGATGTACATGCAAAGCGTGCCAAAAGTTGCATATGGTGATAATACCTATACATATAGTGTCTAGTCTATAATACAGATAAGCTAATGCAGCAGATCCCTAGTCAAAGTTGACAACTTAGTCTAAGTCCCGAAGAGGGCCGAGAAGGGCAATGCTAAAATTATGACCAGTCTCGCAGAAGAGGGTTGTCACGACCCAAAATAGGGGCCATGACCGGCGCTAGGGAACGGGAATTCTTTCGAATCCAGAACCCGTAGCAAGCCTAAAAATAAAATAAAACATGCAATAGTAATAATAACAACACTTAATGCAGCGGAAATAAAATCATAAATATCAAAATAATAATCCATATCTCATATATAGATAAATCCTTTGATACAAGTTTCAGTTCAAATATTCAAAGTACATATCTCTCACAGATATAATACATAAAATCCATAATTTATTTACAACTACTGCAGTGTCTAGATTATAAAATAAAACTCAAGTGAGCAGTTTACATAAAGAAGCCGGGGCGGAAGAAATCCGGTGTACAGGCCTGCTACTGAGGTATGATGAAGATGACTCTCTTGAAAAATAGTCAACGGAGGGGAGTCAGACCTCACTGAGTGAATTACTATAATATATATACATGCATACTAAATGACCATGCATACAATCAACAATATATATATAATATGTATGTATACAAGAAATTACACACAGATCCAATAAAATCATTTTATATATTTATTGAAAATCACTGTTTATGAAGGATCGAATAGAACCCTAGAAAATCGCAACCTCAAAACAGTGTTAGACAACACTCTAGCCATATAGGCTCACTTATTCCAAATAAGTTCACTTGTTCCATCTGGACAGTAGACTGGCCCCGAGACACTAAGTCGACCGAGCTTTAGCAGTCTGACTGTTAGTGTGATTGGCCCCGAGACACTTGGTCAACCGAGCTCCAGCAATCACACTCCCAAATCATATCACACATCAAATAGTCATATCCAATCAATATCCACAAATGGTTAGTAATATAGCCTAAATGCTATAAGCGTACCGTTATGTACTCGGTCCTAGTGCTGCCAACTAGGTAGCAGGTTCTATTAATATCCTTCATTAAAATATAAAGCATACATTCATAAAAGTAAATGATGCATGAATTTGAAATAAATTGCAACATAAACCCTATATATACTAGAAATACCAAAAATAAACTAGGTATATTTCGAGTATATATATACGTCAAATAAATCTAATATAATTACAAAATAAACTAAGAATATACCAAGAATATACATAAAAACATTTTAAGAATAATTTATTAATAAAACATGCATATAATTTGAAAATATACCAAAATATACCAAAAATAAACTAAAGATAAACTTAAATACCAAATGAATTATTTATGCATAATTAATCAAAATAACATACATTTCTAAATCATGCACCCTAAAGCATATATATATAGAATAGTAACTCACACTTAGTGCGCTCCTCGAGATGGGTCCGACGGGCCTGGTCCACTAGGCCTCGGTCTCGGTGCAACTAAACAAACAAAAATATCAGACATCAAAATAAACCTAATAGAAAATCCTAGAAACTCGATCTAGAATATTATACACAGAATTAGAATTAGGGTTTGATCGGATATCACATCTTACGACAATTCTATCAAAAATTCGGCAGAACCTCCCCTGTAAAACGGACATCTCTACTCAAAGAGTAGAGCCGGCCCTACAAAGAAACACACTTCGAAAAAAATAGACACAGAAACACATCCACAACCCCTCGGTCGGACTCCAAACTACAGTCTATCGACCGGGGTTCATAATTCACAGAACAATATAGAAAATACCATAATGCCCTTACATCATAGAAATACATTTAATAATTAGAAATTACGTAATTAGCCCTAAAATACAATAAAAACCGATAAAAACTCATTTTATTAGAAAAATCGTATATTATATATATAGTCGAAAATAATTTACGAAAAATAGTTTTAATTAGTTAAAAATACTAAATAATTTGTAGAAATCATTTTTATACCTTAAATAACTATTAAAACCAATTTAATTACATTTTTAGTCAATTTAGGATAAAATTACCAAAATACCCCTATATATATAAATATACTAAAATTACTCCAAAAATTTACCAAAAATAATATAATTGTAAAAAATTAATTTTCTCAACATAATTCTCAATAATATAAATAAATATACCCAATTAACCAATTAATTTCAATTAAAAACACAATTAACCCTATTTTCTCAAAATTACATAAACTAATTAAATTCAAAATAAATACATAGAAATTCATAAAAATTCCAAATAAATTTCTATAATTCATTTTAACACCTACATTTATCATAAAAAAAATTTCATAATTTAATTAATTAATTTTCGAAAATTAGAAAATAATATTAAAATATTCAAAAATACCCAAAAATCAAAATAATTCCCAAAAATTCTACAAAAATTCACACATGTAGATTAAGCTAAGGGGAACAACATTTGTGAAGGAATTTTCCATGAATCAATCAATTAGAAGTTAAAAAAAATCAAGAACCCTAAAATGGCCGAATTACCAAAATCGAAACCTAAGCAAATCAAGACCATTTTAAGTGAAACAAAGCTTGGAATCACACTCACCGGAGCTCAAGGAGAAGAAAGAGATTGGCGGTGTCGAAAATGGTGACTGGAAACGTCGTGATCGACAGTGAGAATGAATTCGGCTTCTCGAGTTTATTCCGGCCAAAACTCAACGGAATAGGGCATTGCTGGCGACGGGGAGGAGGTGGCACACCGGGAGGCACACCGACGGTGAGGAAACGGGATGGCAGACGGTGGTTGGTGATCGGGCGTGCGTCGAGGAAGGAGAAGAAGAAGTTGGGGCAAAATGGTAATTTGGCTATAAATTTTAATTTTGACAATAATATGTATATATATGTACTTTACACTATATATTAAAATAATATAAAATCATACACATTAAATATACACCACACACATATAATTTAACATTTTAAAATTTAATACACTTAAAAATAATTAAATAATATTAAAACTAATTAATAAATAATAAAATATTAGGGTAATTAATTAAACCCTAAATAAATAAATAAATACACATATATACGTTATTTAATACTTCAAAAATATATATGAGTTCATGCAAGGCCGAAAATCTATTTAATATAATTAATAGTAAATTATTTACGTGAAAATTTCCCCGAAAATAGTATTCTCGGGAAAATTTTACGTAAAGCACTTAAAATAATATACAATAATTAAAATAAGCTTTAAATACATATTAGCTCGTAAAAATATCATAATTATATACAAAATTATTAACACTGCATATCTCGATGCAGTATTAGAATATTGAAAAAAACACGGGATATTACAGTCTCCCCCCCTTACAAGAATTCATCCCCGAATTCCAAAAAGAAAATGATTACAAGATCAAGAAGGGAAGAGATACGGGTAAGAAGCTCGCATCTCAGCTTCAGTCTCCCACGTATGCTCCTCAACTCTGTTGCTACGCCACAGAACCTTGACCATCGGAATCTGCTTCGATTGCAACTGTCGAATTTGATAATCAACGATCGCCACAAGTTCTTCCACAAACGTCAAATCTTCACTTACTTCTACACTGTCGGGCTGCAACACATGTGAAGGGTCTGAGATATACTTCCTCAACATCGAGATATGAAATACTGGATGCACTTGTGACATACTCGGAGGCAAATCCAACTGATATACAACAATGCCAACTCTCTCTAGAATCTCAAACGGTCCGATATATCTCGGTGCTAACTTACCCTTCTTGCCAAATCTAATCACACCCTTCATCGGAGATACCTTCAGAAAAATAAAATCTCCAATCTGAAACTCCACATCTCTGCGCCTAGGATCCGCATAGCTCTTCTGCCTGCTAACTACGGTCTCTAATCTTCGCTTAATCACGACAACTTTCTCTACAGCATCCTAAACCATCTCAGGTCCAGTCAAAGCTCTCTCACCAATCTCATCCCAACTCAAAGGGGATCTACACTTCCTTCCATACAATGCCTCATACGGTGCCATGCCAATACTGCTATGGTAGCTGTTATTATATGCAAACTCTACGAGTGGCAAATGATCATCCCAACTACCTCCAAAATCCAGGACACACATCCTTAACATATCTTCCAATGTCTGGATCGTCCTCTCAGACTGACCATCTGTCTGAGGATGAAAAGTAATACTGAAGTCCAACCTAGTGCCCATCGCTTCCTGCAACTTCTGCCAAAAATGAGAAGTAAACACTGAACCTCTATCTGACATAATGGACACAGGTACTCCATGAAGGCACACGATATGCTTCACATACAACTTCACCAATCTAGCTACAGAATAAGTGGCTTTCACAGGTAGGAAATGTGCAGACTTTGTCAACCTATCTACAATCACCCAGATGGAATCATATCCATCCTTAGAATGAGGCAAACAGACCACAAAATCCATAGCTATCCTTTCCCACTTCCACTCGGGAATAGGAAGAGGCTGAAGCTTCCCAGAAGGCTTATGATGCTCAGCTTTCACTTGCTGACACATCAGACACTTAGCAACATAATCAGCGACATCCTTCTTCAATTCGTCCCACCAGTATAAGTCTCTAATACTGTGGTACATCTTAGTGACACCTGGATGTACGCTATAGGCTGTAGAATGTGCTTCCTCTAGGATCTCTTCTCTCAAATCATCCACATCAGGAACACACAATCTACCACTGATCCACAACACACCATCATCATCGAGTGTGAAATCAGTGAACTTCCCTGCTCTGACATTCTCTGCAAGCTCTTCTAGAATAGGATCTTGGCTTTGAGCTGCTTTAATCCTATCCCTCAGTACAGATCGCACCTTAAATTAAGCTAGCAGTCCACCTGACCTACTGATCTTCATCATCAGACCTTGATCCACCAACAGATGCAACTCCTGGATCAATGGTCTTCTCTCAACACTGATGTGAGCAAGACTGCCTGAGGACTTTCTACTCAAGGCATCTACTACCACATTAGCTTTACCCGGATGATATAACATCTCATAGTCATAATCCTTCAACAATTCTAACCATCTCCTCTACCTCAGATTCAGATCTCTCTACTGGAAAATGTACTTAAGGCTCTTGTGATTAATAAATATCTCACAAGTCACCCCGTACAAATAATGTCTCCAAATCTTCAAAGCAAAGATCACTGTAGCCATCTCAAAGTCATGTGTAGGATAGCTCTGCTCATGCTTCTTCAACTGCCTTGAAGCATAGGCTATCACCCTTCTATTCTGTATCAACACACAACCAAGGCCAACTCTAAAGGCATCACAATAAACTGTGAACTTGTCCACATCATTAGGCAAAGCTAACACTGGAGCTGTGGTCAATTTCTCCTTCAACAACTGAAAACTGTTCTCACAAGCTTCTGACCACTCAAATCTAACATTCTTCTGAGTCAAGCGAGTCATAGGGGTTGCAATTCTAGAAAAATCCTATGCAAATCGCCTATAATACCCGGCTAAACCCAGAAAACTCCGAATCTCAGTAACAGAAGTCGGTCTAGACCATTTAGACACTGCTTCAATCTTCTGTGGATCAACCTGGATACCTTCTTTAGACACTATGTGTCTAAGAAAAGAAACACTCTCCATCTAGAAATCACACTTCGAGAATTTAGCATAAAGCTGATAATCTCTCAGTGTCTGCAGTACAATCCTCAAATGATATACATGCTCCTCCATACTCCTCGAATATACCAGTATATCATCGATGAAGACTACCACAACTGATCCATATACAGTCTGAATACCCTGTTCATCAGGTCCATAAAAGCTGCTGGTGCATTAGTCAAACCAAAAGACATCACCAGAAACTCATAATGGCCATATCGAGTGCGGAATGCCATCTTAGGAACATCGGCTTCACTAATCCGCAGCTGATGATAACCCGACCTCAAGTCAATCTTAGAAAAGAACTGTGCACCCTGTAGCTGATCAAACAAGTCATCTATCCTCGGAAGAGGATACTTGTTCTTCATTGTCACCTTATTCAACTCTCTGTAGTCAATGCACAGTCTCAGGGTACCATCCTTCTTCTTCACAAACAGGACTGGTGCATCCCAAGGAGAAACACTGGGTCTAATAAAACTCTTATCCAATAACTCTTGCAACTGCTCCTTCAACTCTGCAGGAGCCATTCTGTAGGGTGGCATAGATATAGGAGTAGTACCTGGAACCACATCTATACTGAATTCAATCTCTCTGTAAGGTGGTAAACCTGGCAACTCCTTAGGAAAAACATCAGGAAACTCACAGGCAATGGGAACATCTGTGAGTGACAACTTCTCCACTAAAGTATCCCTGACCAATGCCAAATATCCCTGACATCCTTTCCTCAACAACTTCCTAGCCGCAATAGCAGAAATAAGATTCTGAGGTGCTGAACTCCTATTACCCATAAACTTAAAATCTTCTTCATCAGGAATTCTGAAAGTCACCTCTTTATTCCTACAATCTACCACGGCATAGTGTTGAGATAACCGGTCCATTCCCAGAATAACATCAAACTCCATCACATCCAACAGAATCAAATCAGCGGGTAATTCTCTACCTCCCATGAGAATTGGACAACCAGAAAGAACAATATCGGTGTCCAAAGAATCACTCAGAGGAGTGGCAACAGACAAAGGAAAAGCCATCCTCGAAGCTTGCCAACAAGATTTAGAAGCAAAAACAGGAGAAACAAATGAATGTGTGGCACCCGAATCAAACAAAACCCATGCATCCAGGTAACAGATAGAAACAATACCTGCCACGACTGCATTAGATGCCTAAGCATCCTGCTGAGTAAGGTGGAAGACTCTGGCCTGTCCTCGACCTCCCTACTGACTAGTAGAAGCCTGGCCAACACCTCTGGCACCTCCTCTAGTACCCTTACCATGACTCTGCTGTGGAACAAGCTGAGTGGAACTTTGATGCTAGGCTGGAGGTAACTGAAATGGCACGGGTGCAGCACTAGCAATCGACTGCTGTGGAAATCGTGGAATCTGCAGCTGTTGATACCCTGAGTAAAGACACGATCTGGCAAAATGTCCTGTCTGCCCGCATCTGAAGCATGTCAGTGGTGTCAGATAACACGGTCCCTGATGGACTCTACCGTAGGTCTGGCATACACTGACAGTTGATCCAGAACTATGACCATTGCTGTTGCTCGAAGCACCTGACCCAAATATGAACGGTCTACGCTGACCTCCACGGCCGTGTCTACTGCTCCGATGCACTCGTTGCTGCTGCCTCTGACTCTGCTGAGTCGGACCTCTCTGCTGACTACTCGATCCAATATGAAAACTTGAATATGGTATAGTCTGCAATCCACTCAACTGAACTCCCAACTGGTAATAATCAGGCATCGCTCCTTACTTAACTAGCCTCAGCTCAATCTCCTTGGCCAACTCAATCACAGACTATAGAGTAAGGCCTGCTGTAGGCATACCAGCAAATGCTGAACCCAATCCGGTGACATATGTAATGACTACGAAGTACTGGTCTCGCATCAAATCCTCTGCATATCTACCCAACTGAAGGAACTCTCCGGTGTATTCCTCTACTGATCGATCACCGTGAGAAATGCTGGTCAATCGGAGATGATAGCTCATATGGATAGGCTCTGGACAGAATCTCCTCATAAACCGCTCTCGAAACTGAGCCCAGGTCATCGTCATCATGTAAGGCTGGATCATCTGAATAAACCAGTCTAGGGCTGGTCCCTCAACAGATAACTCGACGATCATAATCCACTGGTACTCGATGTGAGTAGTCCGAGTCCGAGTCCGAGTCTCGATCGCATGCAGAAAGTCTAACGGATCGGAAGTCCCATCAAACGTAATCCTGCCAACTCTGGCATAGAACAAAGCTGCCTCAAGGTCAGACATACCCTGCTGATAGGCAGGCTGAACAACTGGAGGCACAAGAACATCCTCAAACTCAGGCTTTACAGGCTCCTCATCCTGTAACTCTCTCTGCCTACGGCGACCTGCCACTCCTCGAGGTCTACCTTTGCCACGACCTCTACGTCTAACTGGCTGCTCAGGAGGTAAAACCTTATCTTGAAAAGACTCGTCATCCTCGACCTCAATGACCGGTGAAGCGACATGCGCTCGCCTCCTCATTTTGAAAAGACAACAGAACGATTCAGACAAAAAAAAATAACGGAGGAATAACACAAAAAGCTAAAGCAAGGAATACTTATCAAGACATACTCGAGCCTAATTCACTGTAGTAGTTACCAAAAGAAAACATAACTTTGAAAACTAGGGCCACGACTCACACAACTAAGCCCTGACACAGAACTCCGCTCTGATACTAACTTTGTCACGACCCAAAACAAGGGCCATGAATGGTGCTAGGGAACGGGAATTCTTTCGAATCCGGAACCCGTAGCAAGCATAAAAATAAAATAAAATATGCAATAGTAATAATAACAACACTTAATGCAGCAGAAATAAAATCATAAATATCAAAATAATAATCCATATCTCATATATAGATAAATCCTTTGATACAAGTTTCAGTTCAAATATTCAAAGTACATATCTCTCATAGATATAATACATAAAATCCATAATTTATTTACAATTATTGCAGTGTCTAGATTATAAAATAAAACTCAAGTGAGTAGTTTACATAAAGAAGCCGGGGTGGAAGAAATCCGGCGTACTGGCCTGCTACTGAGGTATGATGAAGATGACTCTGCTGAAAAATAGTCAACGGAGGGGAGTCAGACCTCACTGAGTGAATTACTATAATATATATACATGCATACTAAATGACCATGCATACAATCAACAATATATATATAATATGTATGTATACAAGCAATTACACATAGATGCAATAAAATCATTTTATATATTTATTGAAAATCACTGTTTATGAAGGATCAAATAGAACCCTAGAAAATCGCAACCTCAAAACAGTGTTAGACAACACTCTAGCCATACAGGCTCACTTATTCCAAGCTCACTTATTCCAAATAAGTTCACTTGTTCCATCTGGACAGTAGACTGGCCCCGAGACACTAAGTCGACTGAGCTCCAGCAGTCTGACTGTTAGTGTGATTGGCCCCGAGACACTTGGTCAACCGAGCTCCAGCAATCACACTCCCAAATCATATCACACATCAAATAGTTATATCCAATCAATATCCACAAATGGTTAGTAATATAGCCTAAATGCTATAAGCGTATCGGTACGTACTCGGTCCTAGTGCTGCCCACTAGGTAGCACGTTTTATTGATATCCTTCATTAAAATATAAAGCATACATTCATAAAAGTAAATGATGCATGAATTTGAAATAAATTGCAACATAAACCCTATATATACTAGAAATATACCAAAAATAAACCAGGTATATTTCGAGTATATATATACGTCAACTAAATCTAATATAATTACAAAATAAACTAAGAATATACCAAGAATATACATAAAAACATTTTAAGAATAATTTATTAATAAAACATGCATATAATTTGAAAATATACCAAAATATACCAAAAATAAACTAAATATAAACTTAAATACCAAATGAATTATTTATGCATAATTAATCAAAATAACATACATTTCTAAATCATGCACCCTAAAGCATATATATATAGAATAGTAACTCACACTTAGTGCGCTCCTCGAGATGGGTTCGACGGGCCTGGTCCACTAGGGCTCGGTCTCGGCGTAACTAAACAAACAAAAATATCAGACATCAAAATAAACCTAACAGAAAATCCTAGAAACTCGATCTAGAATATTAGACACAGAATCAGAATTAGGGTTTGACTGGACATCACGTTTTACGAGAATTCTACCAAAAATTCGGCAGAACCTCCCTTGTAAAACGGACATCTCTCTACTCAAAGAGTAGAGCCAGCCCTATAAAGAAACACACTTTGAAAAAAATAGACATAGAAACCCATCCACAACCCCTCGGTCGGATTCCAAACTACAGTCTACCGACCGGGGTTCACAATTCACAGAACAATATAGAAAATACCAAAATTCCCTTACATCATAAAAATACATTTAATAATTAGAAATTACGTAATTAGCCCTAAAACACAATAAAAATCGATAAAAACTCATTTTATTAGAAAAATCGTATATTATATATATAGTTGAAAATAATTTACAAAAAATAGTTTTAATTAGTTAAAAATACTAAATAATTTGTAGAAATCATTTTTATACCTTAAATAACTATTAAAACCAATTTAATTACATTTTTAGTCAATTTAGGGTATAATTACCAAAATACCCATATATATATAAATATACTAAAATTACTCCAAAAATTCACCAAAAATAATATAATTTCACAACATTAATTTTCTCAACATAATTCTCAATAATATAAATAAATATACCCAATTAACCAATTAATTTCAATTAAAAACACAATTAACCCTATTTTCTCAAAATTACATAGAAATTCATAAAAATTCCAAATAAATTTCTATAATTCATTTTAACACCTATATTTATCATAAAACACAATTTCATAATTTTGATTAATTAATTTTCGAAAATTAGAAAATAATATTAAAATATTCAAAAATACCCAAAAATCAAAATAATTCCCAAAAATTCTACAAAAATTCACACATGTAGATTAAGCTAAGGGGAACAACATTTGTGAAGGAATTTTCCACGAATCAATCAATTCAAAGTTTAAAAAAATCAAGAACCCTAAAATGGCCGAATTACCAAAATCGAAACCTAAGCAAATCAAGACCATTTTAAGTGAAACAAAGCTTGGAATCACACTCACCGGAGCTCAAGGAGAAGAAAGAGACTGGCGATGTCAAAAATGGTGGCCGGAAACATTGTGATCGACGGTGAGAATGAATTCGGCTTCCCAAGCTTATTTCGGCCAAAACTCGACGGAATACGGCGCTGTTGGTGGCGGGGAAGGCTGGGGAAGGAGGTGGCACGTCGGGAGGCACACCGACGGTGAGGAAATGGGATGGCAGAAGGTGGTTGGTGATCGGGCGTGCGTCGGGGAAGGAGAAGAAGAAGTTGGGGCAAAATGGTAATTTGGCTATAAATTTTGATTTTGACAATAATATGTATATATATATACTTTACACTATATATTAAAATAATATAAAATCACACACATTAAATATACACCACACACATATAATTTAACATTTTAAAATTTAATACACTTAAAAATAATTAAATAATATTAAAACTAATTAATAAATAATAAAATATTAGGGTAATTAATTAGACCCTAATTAAATAAATAAATACACATATATACGTTATTTAGTACTTCAAAAATATATATGAGTTCATGCAAGTCCGGAAATCTATTTAATATAATTAATAGTAAATTATTTACGTGAAAATTTCCCCGAAAATAGTATTCTCGGGGAAATTTTACGTAAAACACTTAAAATAATATACAATAATTAAAATAAGTTTTAAATACATATCAAATCATAAAAATATCATTATTAACAATGCATATCCCGATGCAGTATTAAAATATTTAAAAAAAACACGGGATATTACAAGGGTCATGCTAAGCAATATCAGAAGGAGACACCTCACCTTATAGGCAATCTAACGAGGAGTGGTGGTAGGAAGGCGTCTGAATCCCTCAATTAATGATGAAAGAAGAACATTCTTCTGATTCTTCCACATCAAAGCGAACCTGATAAAATCTCGCACATATTGACTCCTCGCATGCTTAGGAAGACTCCAGTAACTAATATCAAAGGCAATGGGAGTCCCTCCGAAGGCAATCCTGGTGATCACAGAAAAACTCATAGGCAAAATAGTCAACTCGCCTATACGAAAATAAATAGAAATGAGGAAGTGTTACCTCATTGCCCACATCTGTGCATCTATGGAGGTGAAGGTGAGTCAAAGGAAGCACAATAGAACCTTCTCGAAGTCCAAGGTTGTTTTAAGAAAAATGGAGAGGCACAATGGTTGGGTCAGCTAGAATCTCTGCTCCTCTATGCAAACTGTGTTGTGGGTTAGCCATAGGATCCGACAGATCATGAATTAGACTTCAGATGAGTAAGAAATCATAAAAAGAAATGGAGATGGAAATGAAAGAAATGGAGATAGCATAAAAAAATAAGGAGGCAAGCTTTTTATAAATGAAAAATATCCATTTTAGTCCTTTAACTATGCAAGGATTCAAAATTAAGTTTTTCTTTGCAATTTCATCCATAATTGCATCTTGATTAGGATTTGATTCCTAATTAATTCATTCAACTCATGTCATTAATTAATGAATCATTATTAATTGCATCTATATTTAAATTTTGAATTTTTTCTGTTAAGTATAGAATACATAATATAATTACAAAATTCAATTTTACATTTTTACATGCATCATTTTAAATTAAAATATTTTAAAATTCATTTTGTACTACACAGTAGTTGAAACATGAATTTCAAAATTATCATGTTATGTGCTGTATAGTAGTCATAACATGAATTTCAAATTTAGCATGTTATGTGCTTCAATAGTAGCTATAGCATGAAAATTTTCAAACCTTTTATCATAAAACACTATATAGTAGTTATAGTATCATTATTAGACGTTCCACGAGAACTATAGCATGTTTTCAAATTACGAATCACTAAATGTCCCGCAAGGAGTATATCAAAATTTTAAATCACGGATTTCTAGATGTTCCATAGGAACTATAACATGTTTTCAAATAATGAATCGCTAAACATTCTACAAGGAATATAATGAAATTTTAAATCATAGATTGCTAGATGTTCCATATGAATTATAACATGTTTTTCATAAATCGCTAAACACACATAGAATATAGCGAGAATCATTACATATATTTCATTAAACGTCTCAAAGGGAATATAACGAAATCCATTATCACTATACATCCCAAAAGGAATATAGTGCAGTCCACTAGACACTACACAATAGTTATGGAATTATTGTTAAATGTTCTATAGGAACTATAACATGTTTTCAAATCACGAGTCGCTAGATGTCCCAAGGGGAATATAGCGAAATGCATAAATTCCACTAGACATTTCATAAGAAATATAGTGAAACATATTAAACATAGCATCTTACTTCAAATTGTTCAGCAATTTAAGCATCATCATGTCAATTAAGATACAATGAAGTACCATAATTCTTTCTTTTGAAATTGTGTGCTACTATTGATTTGCCGTAATTTGTCAAGAAAACAACGATAAAAGGGGGTAACTGTAAGTACCCAATTTCAAGATGCAATTGTGCACGTGTGCGACAAAGGCCTTTATGATGAAAATGTAATCGAGAATTGATCTCTACTATCAAGTTTCACGATTTAAAGGACTAAATTACTACGTTTTATGGATTTAATTGCAAAATTGGTTTTTTGGGGATTTGATTACAAAAGTTAGAAACTTCTGAGGACCTTTTTTGTGATTTAAACAAAAAGAAAAATGGTCGGCTGACATTTAATGCCGACCAACATTGTGTAATGCCAGTCGGCATTACGAGACGAAAATCGGCATTCAAGAATGCTGATTTTCTCTAAAAAGTGATTTTTTACGCTGATTTCATCTTTTTTTAATTTTTCATTGGTCCAGGACACCACATGTCCTTGTGTGTACTGAGTCTTTGATTTCTTCAAAACTCTATCTCTTGATTTTGATTTCAAAAATTAAAAAGCGTGACTTCCCTGCGTGATCACTGGGTTGGAGGTTGCTAGGTCTGGCTTTAAAAGCCAGTAGAGGAAGGCTGTGAAAACCCTAGCGAACTAACTAAAGAGAAAGGAGGCAGAGTTTGTAAAAAATTAGAGAGAAAAAAAAAACCTAATTAGCTATTGAAAAAATATATATGTTATTTTCTTTTAAAAGTCCAGAAGGTCAAGAAAGAAAAAAAACAACATAGTCAATCTCAAAACGGTGACAATCCAAATTTGAAAGGGCATTCAAACAATATTTGCACAATATCTTCTACTCTTTTTTTATTATTGATTTGGTTTTTTTTTAATTATTTTATTTCTTAATTGAGTAGTTACTAATTAATTTTTTTTTTTTGTGTTTTTTTTTTAATTTTGATTGATGTTCTGTGGTACTCTGGAGGTGAGAGTGGTGATATGAGATTTTGGTAGTGACTACATTGAAGAATCCATGGAATGCCATGGTCTGACTTTTGTGAAATCCCCGTAGAATTTAGGATTTATTATTTTCTGCAGTATTTTGTTCATGGCTTTATTGGGTTGTAATTAATTTTCTTTAATTGCCTGCACTGTAGTTTGTAATAACTCTAATAGAGGGAAATTAGTGGAATTTTAATTATCTGCACTAAAAATTGATTAGTAATCTAGGCTAAATTTGGTAAAATTCAATTAAAATCAATGGTGATTTTAGATTAATTAAAATCAATGCAATTAAAATTAGGCTAGAAATCACTGAATATATGTTTTTGATTCATGATTTGCTTTAATTTGTTATTTGGGCTTGTTTGCATGTTTTTATTCTCTATGGACCCCAAGTCCACGTTAGATTCTAACTTATTTAATAAATAGGCTTTTAATTGGATTTTTAGGTTTAATTAATTTTAAAATCAATTTAGGCCCAATTAAATTAATTTAGACTTAGGCCCATTTTTAGGTTAACTAAAATTAATTTAGACTTAACTTAGCCCATTAATTTCATTTCTTTTAAAATAAATAGATTTAGAATCACATCACTTAATTTAAAATTAAGTAGAATTAAGCCCACTAATTAATTTCTATTTTATTTCTTAAAATTAATAGATTTAGGCCCACTTTTTAAAATTAAAACAAGTAGATTTAGACTCATTAATTATTTTAAAATGTAGGCTCATCTCTAGTCCAATTCACTTGTAAATAAATATGTAGAATTAGCTAATTTTAATTAATAAAATTAATCTAATTTAGACATAGCGACATTGCATTTTTTTCATGTAATTTTATGAGTTGTTGCCTTTGAGTTAAATGAATGTTTAATTAGGGTTTAAATAAAATTGCATGTAATTAGAGAATAAAATAATAATTCATAAAATAAATCTAAATGAACACAAGACTGTAAGAAGTTAGTATTCCGTTCCTAGAATTTCCTGATTGTGGTGCTAGATTTCTTTTAGATAATTGAGTACCACCAAAATGATTTGTCTCAATTATTACTTTGGGTGACGACTCCTCATCTCTACGCTATGTCTTTGTGACAATGGTTACTGTGTTCTCTAGGGCCCTGAGCCCAAACAGTATTACGATTGCTAAAATTTTGGACGCGCACTAAATTTCACTGTCTACAAGAACACAAAGAGAAGAGGAGATGGGCGGCTATGAGAGAATGAGAGGAGTGTGTGTGTGTGAGAGTAGGTTTAGAAATGGGGGGAAATAGGAAATGGAGAATGAGATGCTTATATGGTTAGGTTTTTTAGGGTTAAGGTTTATTACCATAAAACAACACCGTTTTAGTTTATTATATATATATATATATATATATATATATATATATATATATATATATATATATATATATATATATATATAGATATATTCATTCAGATATTCGAGTGGATCGGGGATAATTTTTTCTATATATATTCGAATATTTGTATGGGTCGGAGATAATTTTTTCTCCCCCGATCTGTGAACTGAAATCCGATTTACTCATAAATTATGGTCCGAATTGAACCATTTTCTCTGTTTGGGACAATTCGTGGCTCCATTTCGGGTAAGGTACAGGTCGGCAACTTGGACCGGACAGGGTCTTGCACATCCCTACTAATATGTTGTCGTTAAAATATATATAGTACATAAGGATTAAAAGTGATATTGCAGGTACACATGAAATTTTTTTTTTTGTTTATGCTACAAAAAAATTGCTAGGTAGTTAACTACGCAATTTATTTTATTTTTCCCCAGCTAATCAAATTTGGTGATACCAGTTAAAAATTAAAACCATATAACAGCTTTGAGAGGTTGAAAATTGCATTAATTTGGATAAAAAAATTGCATATGACAGTCAATATTCAAAAGTCAATAAGGAATGCCAGGCTAAATTTCCTTTTTTAAAAGTGAAATTCTTTTGAATCAGTATTTTTTATAATTTTTTGACTACCTATTTTTTTTAAAAAAATTGTTATTCAGTAATGAAGAAGAAAGAAAGAAAAATAATATAATTTTATAGAAAACAATTAACAATAATTCTTGTCCCCTTTATAAACAGTCGAATAGGATTATATGTTAGTTCATATACATTTTTTTTGTACATAAAATTATGCAACAAGAAACCCTTTGGAAGACTGAGATCTTTGACAAACTTTTTTGATTTATATACACATCATATCTAACTAAATTCATGTATAGCACGTGTGAAACATTGTGATAAGAATTTAGCCTTCAATCATCAAATATGAAATGAAACATTGTGATCAGAGGCACAATACGCCATGGAAAGATCTACTCTACTCCTATTCTGCTTCTCTTTATCCTCTGTCTTCATGACATCCATAACCGTTGACACTATATCTGCTGCTGAATCTATTAGAGATGGCCAGACCATAGTTTCAGCTGGAGGCATGTTTGAATTGGGATTTTTCACCCCTGGAAATTCTAAGTATCGATACTTGGGCATATGGTTCAAAACGATATCTAATGGAAGTACTATCGTCTGGGTTGCCAACAGAGAAGTTCCACTCACAAATACATCTGGAGTTCTGAAGTTCAATGACAGGGGACTTCTTGTGCTTGTCAATCAGGAAAACCTAACAATATGGTCTTCCACTACATCAAGGGTTGTGCAGAATCCTGTCGCGCAGCTTCTGAAGTCGGGGAATCTTGTTATCAGGGATGAAAGTGATCCTGACTCGGAAAGTTTCTTGTGGCAAAGTTTTGATTATCCTGACAACACGTTTCTACCTGGAATGAAGATTGGACGAGTGGCTGAAGGCTTAAATGTTCGTGTATCATCATGGAAGAGCCCAGAAGATCCTTCTAAAGGTAACTCAGGTTTTGAGCTTGATTCCAGTGGTTTACAGATGGTTATCATTCAGAATTTAGTTCTCACAGGTCGATCAGGGCCATGGAATGGTATTAGTTTTAGTGGGATGCCTTTTTTAAGACCAAATCAAATTTATTATTATTCATTTGTGTCGAATCAAAAGGAGACATACTACACTTATGAGCTATTTGACACTTCAGTTTTCACCAGGGTTGTTATGTATCAGAATGGTATAATCAATCAGTATACATGGAATGATCGAACCAAAAAATGGAATCTATACTTGGTCTTACCATCAGATAATTGTGATACTTATGCATTATGTGGTCCTTATGGAAATTGTGACATTAGCAACTCACCTACGTGCTGGTGTTTGGAAGGATTTGTGCCAAAATTGAAAAGTGACTGGGAGAGAGGAGGTTGGTCAGAGGGATGTGTTCGTAGGACACCTTTAGATTGTGAAAAAGGAGATAGGTTCATAAAGTATTCGAATGTTAAATTGCCTGACATGAAGAATTCATCAATGAATGCAAGCATGACCCTAGAAGAATGCAGAGCGATGTGCTTGACAAACTGTTCTTGCATGGCTTATGCCAATTCAGATATCAGAGGAAGTGGAAGTGGATGCTATTTGTGGTTTGGAGACCTTGTTGACATCAGACAGTACAACAAAGATGGCGGCCAAGATCTTTACGTTAGGATTGCTTCTTCTGAATTTGGTAATATACTACTAGCCACTCCATATACATGTATTCTTTTAACATGGTCACCATATGTTTTATGCCAATATGGAGCACTTTCTGTAGCTTATTGAGCAAAGAATTCTGCTTTTAGCTGTTGAAAACCAGGCCAGCTCCAATAACAAGAAAGGAGTAGCGATCACATCAATCTCAGTATCGTTAACAGGACTGATCCTGCTTGTCCTGGGTGTATGCTTGTTCATAAGGAAAAGGATGAGAAAGAAGAAGCAAAATAAACAGGGTAAATGTTTCTAAAATATACATTTCATTGATCCTATGAATCTTGGCATGTGATTTGTTTTGCATATAATGTTTCTATTTACTACTTCACAGCGAACTGGGAAATCAGAGTCGAAGAGAACTACTCTGTTAATAACCATGAGGAAGATATAGAGCTTCCCCATTTTGACTTTGCCTTGATAGCAACAGCTACCAATAATTTCTCGTTCAGCAATTTGATTGGGGAGGGCGGCTTTGGACCTGTTTACAAGGTAACAGATCAGACATTCTCTGTTACCAACGCAATAAGTTTCTTAAGGTCAAGAACTTTTGAAGAACCTTGACCTGATTAACTACAACAACATAATCCAATTTCAGGGAATGCTTAGAGGACAGGAAGTTGCTGTAAAGAAGCTCTCTAAGGATTCTAGACAAGGGATTCATGAATTCATGAATGAAGTTAAATTCATTGCCAAACTTCAGCACAGAAATCTGGTGAAGCTTCTTGGATGTTGCATTCATCTGGAAGAAAAGATGTTAATCTATGAATACTTGCCTAATAAAAGCCTAGATTTCTACATCTTTGGTTAGCATCTCTCAACCCTGATGATTTTTCAATGGAGAATTTCCAACATTAGTTCATTGAATGACTCCAAATCTTTGTGGATCATTTTGACAGATGAAAAACAAGGCAAGCTACTGGACTGGACTATGAGATTCCACATAATCAATGGCATTGCCAGGGGACTTCTATATCTTCATCAAGACTCCAGACTAAGAATCATTCATAGGGATCTCAAATTGAGCAACGTTTTATTAGATAATGAGATGAATCCGAAAATCTCTGATTTCGGAATGGCGAGAAGTTTTGGTGGTGATGAAACTGCAGCAAATACAAACAGAATCGTTGGGACATAGCAAGTCCATTCTATTATATTTTTTCTGACAAATGAAAACGCATGCAACTGATTTCTGAATTTTATTATTATTATTATTTTTTTTGTAAAAACTCTAATTCATTTTATTGTTTCTTGTAGTGGTTATATGTCGCCGGAGTATGCTATTGATGGGCTATTCTCCGTAAAATTGGATATTTTCAGCTTTGGTGTTTTGGTGCTGGAGATAATCAGTGGTCGGAGAAACAGGGGATTTAGTCATCCAGATCACCAACTCAACCTTCTTGGACATGTAAGCTTTACATTTGTGCTTAATCTTGATCCTGCATCTTTAGGCTACTGTCATTAATTAACAAAATAAATAATAATTTTTCAGGCATGGAAACTCTTCAAAGAAGGAAGATTTCGAGAGCTGATTAATGGGTTAATAATGGAATCTTGCAATCTATCAGAAGTGTTAAGATCAATTCATGTTGCTCTATTATGCGTGCAACATTGTCCTGAAGACAGACCAAGCATGTCATCTGTAGTTCTGATGCTGAGTGGTGAAGGGGCATTGCCAGAGCCTAAAAAGCCGGGATTTTTCACAGAAAGAAAATTGATTGAAACAGAATTTTCCTCAAGCAAACATAAATCATGTTCTGTCAATGAAGTTACAATTACAATGATTGATGTTCGATAACAAAGGTGCGGATGTTAAAGGTTTGAAATTATTCTAGAAAAAAATGTGCTAAATGAAAATTTTATGGGATAATGACTATGTAAGTTCTAAAAGTTATGCCATTTTTTCAATTAAATCCTATAAGTTTTAATTGTTTCGATTGAGTTCATTAACTTTTTAAAAATTACGTCATGAGTCCTAGGCCGATAAAATTGACAAACTTTGTTGATGTGTCAATTACTCATTGAATTGGTTGATGACATGTCAATCTTGCAAAAAAAGCTTCAGAACACATATTGTCACTTTGGAAAAACATGACATGTCACATGCATATAAGAATGCAAAAAAGTTATCATCTTCCATGAGAAAGAAGGAAAAAAAATCAGACATAAGAAAAAAACTACAAATGCATGCATATCATCAACATGAATATGCCTATATGAATACACAATTACTATAAAGATCACCAGGTAGAAACCTATTGATCTATACATGCATATCCCACATGAATCTTTCGTATGCATAATGCATTGAAAAGTATTTTGAAAATGGATATAAATGAAAAAGTTCCAATAATAGATTGCCTCTTCACAGGTGCTCATCTTTTTGGCAACATTTCCTAGCATAAATGTTGAGCTATTTCTTTTGAGAGCACCATCTTAGCTTTATCAATTTGCATTGAAATAATTACATGCCCCATAGATTCCCTATATGCCTTAAGTACATGAAGCCTTGCATAGAGCTTTTCTATCATAATTGCTAACATCAGGCCAATTCAATATGCCTCTAGGAGTGGAAATATATTCTTTGAAAATACCAACTGCAGATGTTGGTTCACTAACTCTAACACCAATAAAATCATTTTCTTGGACAACAACTCACTTTTCTTGAATAGAGAATGAGAATGACATCAATTTTTTTTGGAGAAAAATGTAGCTTCGTACTTATAGTGGAAAAATACAGCTTTGCACTAATAGTGTTTAATGTCAAAATGTTTAAAATTGCAAGTAACATTGTGGAAATATGACATGTCATGATTTTCCAAGATGGCAGCATGTGTTTTGAAGTTTTTTTTTGGTATGACTGACACGTCATTACCCAATTTCAATGAGTAATTGACACATCAACAAAATATGTCAATTTTAACAGCTTAGAACTAATGGTGCAATTTTTAAAAAATTAATGAACTCAATTGGAACAATTAAAACTTATAAGACTCAATTGAAAAAATGACATAACTTTTAGGACTTACAAAATTATAATCCCAAATTTTATTTTATTTTTGTGTTATCTAAAGCTAGCAACTTTCAGGATAGAATTAATTTTATTGACTTAAAATCCACTTAAAAAAATTTTTTAATTTCATTTTAAAACACTTTAAAATTTTCAATAATAAATTTTAAAGGAGAAGTTTAGAGAAGAGCTTGTATTAGAATGACAAAAATTAGACACCCATAGATTAATAATATTTAAGTCATAGAAACGTGTGAAAAAAATTTCAGGAGAAGTTTCCATTGGGTTTGACAAGGGGTGAGGAGGCAATGTCGATTTACATCCAAAGTGGATGACAAAAGAATGTTCAACCAAAATATATAAATGCCAAAATTCACTAATATATATATATATATATATATATAAACTTGTCACCCCTAATAACAAGGAAACCCACTTGCATAATTGAGCGTTACTTCTGTGGATATCAGGATCTCTTAATATGCCAGCACATTAATGAGGTGAGTCATTAATAATCTTGTCAAAACAATATGGAATTTATTTCTTTATTTTGTTGTTGGTGGTCTTGCCATGACCTACTTAGAAAATGATAATGAAGATGGGCTTTGAGAATCCAAATTGTTACGAAAAATCGAAAATTTTCTTTGATCATTTGATCTTTTTTGAATCCAAATTGTTTCAGAAATTTTTGTTCGAAGTAAGATTCATTTTGAATCACTCCAAATTATGCTGAACTAAATAACACAAACTAGAACCAATAATTTAATAGAATTAGAGTTATATATACATATATATTATAAAGATTAACATTATATTATAAAGATTTTTGCAATAATTATGTTCAATTTATTATAAAGATTTATGCACAGTAATTAATATGTAATATAAAATAGTGTCATTTTAATTATTTAAAAAAAAATTTCACCCATTAATCAAATTCTTTTAAATAAAAAATAATAATTATTAAATTAGTAAATAGTATTTTAGAATAATATAAGATAATTTATGTTGAAAAATTTAAATTCCTTTTCAATAATAAAATTGTAATATAATATACTTTTTAATAGTTATGATGTTGTTATTATTATTTTATAATAAATATTATTTATATAAACTTTTCATAAAAATATGATAATTATATGGAATATTAGAATGTACTATAAAAATTCTAATAAAATTTTATAGTAAAAAAATAATGATAAATAAAACAATAAAATCATTTAATTTTATGATAACATTATGAAATGGTTTGTAATTTAATAGTTCAATTTTAGTTTTATATCTTTATTTATATTTTAAATTAAAGAAAAACCGATCTATTGATCATTTGCATGGTCAAACTCATAATTTTGGACTTTAACAAACAATTTATATTCTAATATTTTATTTAAGTGTGTAGAAAGTTGATCAAGTATCAAGATTAATTGTTTAATGATCGAAGACAATATAGTACTTCTTGAAAGAGTATTAATATACATTTTGATGAAATATTTCAACCTATGCAAGTCCTCAATCTTTGAGAAGCAACTATATACAAAACAATATAAAATTTTGGACTTACAGTTGCCCCTCACAAGCCGATCTTGTATAGTGCTTTAGGAGCTCATTTTTGCCAAAACATTAAGTGCTCCTCACAAGCTGCCCTCACAATCATGAGGAGCAGGCTTCAGCTCATGAGGGCAGTCCTGACAACATTCATGGATATTTTTTAATACAACGGTCCTTAAACTGAGGCTACGAGCCAGGGTTTGCTCCTCATGAATGTGAGCAACGTTTTAATTGAAATAAGACCAAGATGGTTCAAAAATCAACAAGAGACGTTGGAGACATAATCAATGCATCCAACAACCATAATCTAAGTTGTTTATCTATATAAATGATTGCTGGACTTCAATTGAAAGTTTAAGAAATGTGTTTATTCAATATAATCTCTTAAGCATTCAATTAAGTTGTATAACTCCTGTAAGAGTTGGTGAGTGTTAGAATATATATTTTTATTCTTCTATTTTTTGCGTTTTAAAAATAGGAAGTGAGATTCTATTCTAAAGGAATTAGTTTAAGTGTTTAGCCATTAAAAAAATTTAGGAATTTAGTTTTATTATGATCCTTGAAAACACTTGTGAATTAATTTTGAGTGAGCCTTTGAAAACTCAAGTTGTAAGGTTGAAAGAGTCAGCCTTAACTCTTATGTAACCTCAATCTTATGAATAAGATTATGGGGATTGAAAATCCTAACTTGGAGATAAGTTAAGTTGAGACACAGGATTGTTGAGAACCTGAACTCCTTAAATTCTAGTATTCATTATTCTTCCTTCTCAACATTCTTTGAATTCTTGCAAAGAATTCTTTTAATTTCCGTTTATTGTTCATTTACCTTATTCACTTTCCCCCTTTAAGGCATTTTCATTTGGTATCAAAGTTCGAATTCTAGAAACTTAATTATTAGAATACAAGATCATGACAAGTAAAATTCAAAACATCTCTTTTTTAAAACTATTCTTTGATGGAATTGACTATCCACATTGGAAATTCAAAATGGACCTCTATCTTAATAGTGATTATATTAAATTTTAGGATGCCATTCTAGATGGTTGGGAGCCTCCTAAAGCCAAAATAGATGATGTAGAAGTGGTTCTCAAAAGAAGTTACAACATTGCCAATCTGCAAAAGAAGTATGGGAGACACTTGAAAATCATTATGAAAGAAACATTCAAGTGAGAAGCAAAAAGGTTCAACTCTATATGTATAAGCATGAACTCTTCAAAATGAAAGCACAAGAGTCAAATGAAGAAATGTCAAATTGCTTAAATGCTCTTCTCATAACCTTTGGTAAACATTTCACCAAGGAAAAAGTAAACAATAAGATTCTAAGAATCCTACCTAAGAAGGATTGGAAATATCAGATTACTTCAATTGAGGAAGCTTAAGACCTGTTTACTCTCTCCACCAATGTGCTTATTGGAAAGCTCTTAATATATGAGCTTACGATCAAGCAAAGAGGAGAAGAACAATAAGAAAAGGAAAAAAAAGAAAAGCATAACACTAAAAGCTTCACAATATAATAGTGAAGATGGAAGTCTTGAAGATTCTAGGGACGAAGATGGTGATTTTTCCATGCTTACAAGAAACTTCAAGAAATTTTTAAGAAAAAAAAATTTCTCAAGAACTAGAGACTCCAACAAGAAGCATAAAGGAGAAAGCAAGAAGAAAAATAAAGAGGTTACTTCCTATGAATGTAAGAAACCAGAACACATTAGAATTCAGTGCCCCAAACTCAAATACAAGAATGAATGAGCAAAGGATAAGAAGAAGGCCTTCAAAGCTACTCCAAATATGAAAAGGAACAAGAACAATAAGAAATAGACAACCTTTTCTTCATGGTTCTTGAAGATGAAAAAGAGATACCATTTACTTCTAACTCTTCTTGTGATGAGTATTGTGCTTATATTGAATATGATGATGATGGTGATGTTGAGAAATCTATTATGAGCAAAGTCTTGCTTAAATGCAAAAGCCTATTTTCTAGAAAGAAGTATTATTAATATAAGTTGACTAACTTAACTAAGGAATTTAAAAATTCAAGAAGTGAATTTTTTAGTCTTGGTAAATTAAATGATAAACTTGCTAGTGATATTTAAAATTTTTTAATTCCTTGGAAGAGTAACTCAAGAAAGCAAGTGATGAAAATCATAAACTTTCTAATGAGGTAGTAGAGTTAAAAAAACTCTATATCCAAATTTCAAAGAGGAAAAGAAAGTTTAGATAATTTACTTGACTCTCAAAAATTTCATGGAAATACTCACGAAATTGGATATGCTAATGGAATGACCTCTTCATCATCATCATCACATATTAAATTTGTTAAAGCATCATACAATTCCATTCATTCTACCTTTAAACTGATTGAGACTCAAGCTTTTAAAGTTAATAAGTCTTATGTGTCAAATAATAAAAGGAAGTCTCATAAGACTCAATCCTATATGACACAAAAGGGTAAGTCTCATGCTAGAAAAGCACAACCCAAACATGCCTATATGTACACTAAACACAACACTCATAAGCATGTTGCATAACATAATGAACCTAAACATGTTGCATAAACCTATCAAAATACACATTGCCATTGTCAATGCATCTCTCACTCTATGACTCAAAATCATAGGAGACACACACCACCATAGCATCAAAGGCATGTTTCATTTACTAAACAATCATATGCTCCTAGAAGAAATAAGTTTGCAAATGTTGTATGTTCATATTGCATGATCAAAGGACACACTAACAATGTGGGCTTCTATAGAAGACTACATATGAATTTTCTTCCTTTGGATTATCATGAAACGAACCAACCTAGACCAAGAAAGGTTTGGGTTCAAAAGAACACTTAAATTGTCTTGTATTAGTGTGCTTGAAATCCATAAGAGCAAAAAGAAAATGGTATATTGATAGTGGATGCTCAAGGCACATGATAGGAGATAAGTAGCAATTCAACAAGCTTGATGCAAAGGATGGAGGATATGTCACATTCAGAGACAATCCCAAAGGAAAGATAGTGGGCATTGGAGAAATCAGTAATCCTCAATCCTTATCTATACATAATGTATTATTTGTTGATAGTCTTAAACATAATTTGCTTAGTATAAGTCAATTATATGATATAGGAAATAAGGTGACTTTCTATCATAGAAATTGCTTTGTTAGTAGTCTTAATGAAGACAAAGTAATTTTTAGTGGTAAAAGAATAAACAATATTTATGTTATTGATTTAAAGAAAACTGATAACAAAGACATCAAATGCTTAATGTCTATTTCCCCTAACAAATGGACATGGCATATAAGGTTAGGACATACAAACTTTGAGCTTTTAAATGATCTTTGTAAACATAAACTTGTGATTGGTTTACCTAAGCTTGAATTTACTAAGAATAAACCTTATGATGCTTGCCAAAAGGGCAAACAAACAAAGTCTTCATTTAAGCTCAAGAATGTAGTGTCCACCTATAGGCCACTTGAACTTATACATATGGATTTGTTTGGACCATAGAGTTACTAGTCTCGGTGGAATGCACTATGCTTATGTATTAGTTAATGACTACTCTAGATACACTTGGGTGTGTTTTCTTGCTCATAAGAATGATGCATTTAAAGCTTTTAAAAATTTCTCAAAAAGAGTTAAAAAAGAAAAAAGGTTTTTGTATTTCTTCCATTAGAAGTGATTATGGAACTGAATTTGAAAATGAATTTTTCAAAACTTTTTATAATGAAAATGATATTTCTCATATATTTTCTTCTCTTAGAGCACCTCAACAAAATAGGGTATTTGAAAGGAAAAATAAAACTCTTATAGAAATGGCTAGAATAAGACTTCATAAGTATAATTTGCCTTTATACTTTTGGGCGGAAGCCATTAACACATCTTGCTATATTGCAAATTGAGTTTTCAAAAGATCAATTTTAAACAAAACTTCTTATGTGTTATGGAATAATAGAAAACCTAAAATCTCATATCTAAAAGTATTTGGATGCATGTGCTTCATATTAAATACCGAGGATACTTTTGGAAAATTTAATTTTAAAGCTGATGAAGGAATTTTCCTAGGTAATTTCACTTTTAGCAAAGCATATAAAGTGTTTAATAAAAGAACTCTAGTAGTTGAAGAGTTTATGCATGTTGTCTTTGATGAATCAAACTCACTTGATCCTAGAAAGGATGTTTTTAGTATTGATGATCTTATAGGTGATAATGAGATTATGGATACTCAAAAAGAAAATGCTAGTAAGCTTTTGGAACTTGAAGGTCCAAACGAGGAAAATGAAGAGATATCTCAACCTAATTTGAAGGATAAACTTTCAAAGAATTGACAGTTCAAAAAAGCTCATCCTCAAGATCTCATCATAAGTGACATTACAAATGGAGCAACTACTAGATCTAAACTCAAGTTTATTATAAATTTAGCTTTCATTTCTCAAATTGAGCCTAAAAATGTTGATGATACATTGAGTGATGAATTTTAGGTCCTTGCTATGCAAGAAGAGTTAAATCAATTTGATAGAAATAAGGTTTGGACCTTGGTTCCTACACCTAAACATCATCCTATTATAGGCACCAAATGAGTGTTTAGAAATGAGATGAATAAACAAGGTGTTATAATTAGGAATAAAGCTACACTAGTAGCTAAAGGTTATAATCAAGAGAAAGACATTGATTATGATGAAACCTTTGTCACTGTTGTAAGGTTAGAAGCTATTAGAATGCTACTTGCATTTGCATCATTCATGGATTTTAAACTTTATCAAATGAATATTAAAAGTGCATTTCTAAATGTTCTCATTGAAGAGGAGGTGTATGTTGAACAACCTCCGAGCTTTAAAAATTTTGATTCTCTAAATCATATTTTTAAATTGTCAAAAGCATTATATGGATTAGTGCAAGCTCTAAGAGCTTGGTATGAAAGATTGAGTAACTTTTTTTAGAAAAAGGTTTTTTTTTTTTTAAAGGAAAAGTTGACACAACTCTTTTCATTAAGAAATCTAAGTATGATTTATTAATTTTTTGAATTTATATTAATGACATTATTTTCAGTGCTACTAACCATTGCTTATGTGAGGAATTTTCTAAGTTGGTGCAAAGAGAATTTGAGATGAGTATTATGGGTGAGCTTAATTTCTTTCTTGGACTTCAAATCAAATAATGCAAAGATGAGACTTTCATAAATCAAACTAAATATGCTAGGGACATTCTCAAAAAATTTGGAATGGATGGAGTTAAGTCAAGCAAGACACCTATGAGCACCACCACCAAACTCAATAAAGATGAGAATGGTAAACCTGTTAGTGAAAAGCGATTTAGAGGTATGATTAGATTCCTTCTTTATTTAACTGTTAGTAGACCAGATATTATGTTTGCTACACGCTTGTCTGCTAGGTTTCAATCTAGTCCTAGAAAGTCTCATTTGAATGCTATTAAAAGAATTTTCAAATATCTTTGTGGAACAATGCATTTAGGACTTTAGTATCATAGGAGTTCATCCTTTAACTTAATCAATTATTCAGATGTAGACTTTATCGGTAGTTTACTAGATAGAAAAAGCACGTTTGGTACTTGTCAAATTTTAGGTAATTGCTTAGTTTCTTAGTTTAGTAAGAAACACATTTTGGTTGCCATGTCCACCACTGCAGCAAAATATATGGTGGCTAGTTGTTGTTGTTCATAAGTTTTATGGCAAAAGTAACAACTTAAAGACTTTGACATTGAACTTAATCACATTCCTATTAAATGTGACAATGCAAGTGCTATAAACCTTACCAAGAATCTCATTCAGCATTCTAAAACTAAACACATTAATATTATACATCATTTCTTATGTGATCATGTGCAAAATGGTGACATTTTTCTTGAATTTGTTGATACTAATCATCAATTAGCAGACATCTTTACCAAGTCTCTTTGCGAGGAAGGACTGAATTTTATTAAGAATTAGCTTGGTATGATTGATGGTTCAAGCTTGTCTTGATGACTTCATTAACTACTAAATTGATGATTAGATTCATGTGTAATTATGTTTTGACTTATCTCCGTCTTCTGTTTATTTTTCATATTTGATACCATTTCATAAATTCATGCTTAATCATGATTTATGTGCTTTTGGTTTATTTTTGGTATCTAATACTTTGACATTATTATTTATCAAGAAATTTTTAAAATTTTTTTATTTATTTTTTAACTAAATAATTAATTATTGAATTTTATCCAATTTATTAATTATTTTAAAAATAACTAAATTTGCCCCCATTTACATTACTTGTTATTTTCCCATTTGCATGATTTATTTTGTTTTATTAAAAATAATTATCTCATAAATAATTATTTTAAAATAAAAATATAAAAAATCAAATTTATTTTCCTAGTTAAAAGCTTGACTTTATTGATTTTATGAGAATAATTATAAAAGCATTTAAGTTTGTTGCAATTTGATGTGATTTGGTGTTGATTTGATACATTTGAACCTATTTGTAACATTTCTAGGGTATAATTGCTTTTTATTTGAAAGTTCAAGGACCTTTATGTAAGTTGCCTCACGAGTTGTTGTCCAACAGTCAGCTCATGAGCTATTGAATTGTTAATAGACAGCTCCGCTCATGAGCTTGTTCGCTCGTGAATTGCTCATGAGCAGCAGCCTGACAAACCACAATCCTTATTTTTCAAGGATTTAGTTTCTTTCTTTCTTGTATCCTATTCTAAAATGGTAACATGCTATTTTTCTTATTTGCAATGCACAAAATTAATTTTTTTTTAATATACTTTATGCCTATATAAACCTCATAAACTTTCCTTTTCACTCTCACATCATTATTTCACAAATCAAATCTTTCTCCTCTCAAGCAAATTCTCTTATCTTTTTTCTATTATCTTTCACACTCCAAGTGCTATCTCCATGGCTCTTAAGAAGAAGATTGCTCAAGATGTCTGTTCCTCCTCTAGAAGAGCTACCAAAGATCAACCTAAAAAGCAACCTCCTCTCTCCTATACTTCAACTCAATCTAGGGAAAGGCTTGCTCAATTCAAAGAAAGGAAAATTATTTCTTCAAAGTTCATGTCTCAAGCAATATTAGAAAAGATGGGATGCTACAATAAGGTTAGAACATTGCTTAAGAATGCGGGTTTGTATGATTTTGCATTCAATGCTTTTCCTACCTATCCTTCTTTGGTCCATAAATTTCTTACTTCCTATTGCTTGAGAACCCACCACTTTAATGATCAAAACCCTATGAATAACAAGAGATTTATATTGGATGGGAGAGATAGATTTCTTAGTTCTCAAGAATTTGATGGTATCTTTAGTTTTAGACAAGGGGGTTTAGCTTCTCTTATTTCTTCTTGGCTTCCTAATCCTTTTAGACTTAACATGCTAAATCTAATGCAAAACCCTTTAAAGTAAGACACACAAAAGCATCTAATTTTGCTTTAAAATCTCTTTAGCATGTGCATAGGTTTATTACCTATTCTATTCATGTTAGGGTATTGAGTAATGAAGATATTTTCTTTGATGATATTTTCCTTATTAGATGTCTTGTTGAAGGCATAGATGTTAAGCTAGGAAGATGGCTTCAATGGAAGTTTTGGTTAGCTAGTGATAGTGTTAGTGGTGCCTTATGTGTGGGAGGATTTATCACTAAAATTGCTCATCACTTTAGGATCAACTTGAACAATAATCTTCCATTGTTGCTTCTTTCCTTGATGATAACTGCTTGAGAAACTCTAGGCAATTCAAGCTTGTTAGAAATTCTTGGATTTGGAAAGATGAAGTATGAGATAAATATGTTGATAAGGAGCTAGAACAAGATTTAGAAGACATTAAGCACATTGGCACTCATGGTCTTGAAGGTGTTTAAATTGAAGAAGAAATCCCTCAAGAGCATGCTCCTCCTCAATCTTAAAGAAAAAAGGCAATCTACCTCTTAAAGTGTTGATGAAGACCCACTTAGGTTGGAGGATTTTGAAAAGAGTTCTAACTTATACACACTTAAATAAACAAATTAAATGTTCAAAATTAAGTTTGTTAATATCAAAATTAAGATTGATTATTGCTAAAGTCAACAATCTCCCCCTTTTTGATTTTAACAAACTTATTTTGAGTTTGATTAAAAAATAATACAAAGTAAAGTGTGTGATAATACTTGTGATAATAATGATACTAAATGTAATAAAATATATTTCTTTATTTCTCCCCCTATGAATATGGAAATGATAAGAAATATAAATTTATAGATTATTCCCTTTGACAAAAAAATATAAACAACATAAAATATAGCAAAAGGGATAAAAACATGGCATTCTTATGAAAAATGTATTAAAAACATAAAATATGATATCATGATCATTTAAATAAATGTTAGGTAATGTGAGGAAATAATTTCAAACATATATGCATATAGTCCTACTAAAATGCATCACTTCCTATAGGAACAAAGCAAAGATACACCAAATCTTTGTAAAAATATTCATGCCTTATCAAAGATCAAAACAATTCCTAAGAAGATATTCATACCTTATCAAAGATAAAAACCATTCCTAAGAAGAAATTATACATGAATTATGCATGTATAAACACAATAATAAAATATTATACAAATGTATAGTAATGAATAACAAACTCAAATATATTTCTCCCCCTTTGTCAAAAGCAAAAAGAAAAGAGAGAGATATAAAGGGAAAATGAAAAACAAAGATACTCAAAATCTTTATGAAATCTATGTCATACATAAAGTAAGCAAAATAAGACCTCTTGTATATGATGTATGACAAAAATAATGTTCATATGCAGTTTTCTCCCCATATATCAAATAAAAATATAATATATCACTAACATAAGCACAATTTTTAAGGGAGTTTTAAAATTCAAAAACAAATTAAGTACACATTTTAAAAAGAAAATTAACTAGGTACACATGCAAACTCAAATTATTTCTCCTCCTTTGACAAAATGCAAAAGGAAATTTAAAAATTTAAACTAAATATAAGCTGATGAAAAAAAAATTTAAAATTAAAATCAAAATATTTATTAATCAAAGTAATTAATAAGCACAACATGATTTCACATAAAAACAGTTCAACCATCAATTAAACATAAAATCAAGATAAACTAGAACCATCAATCATGCCAAGTTCATGCTTAATGAAATTTAATCTCTCTTCATTTAGAGGTTTGGTGAAGATATTTGCAAGTTGATTATTTGTATCAACAAATTCAAGTGAGATATCACCAATTTGAATATGATCACACAATAAATGATGTCTAATGTCTATATGCTTAGTTCTAGAATGTTGAATGGGATTTTTGCTAAGGTTGATAGCACTTGTATTATCACATTTGATTGGAATGTGATTAATTTTTACACCATAGTCTAACAACTATTGTTTTTGCCACAAAACTTGTGAACAACACAGACTTGCTGCAATATATTCAGCTTCAACAGTGAACATGGCAACCGAAACTTGTTTCTTGCTAAACCAAGAAACTAAACATTGTCCTAAAACTTGACAAGTTCCAGAAGTGCTTTTTCTATCTATTAAACTACCATCAAAGTCTGCATCAGAATAACTAATCAAGTCAAAGGATGAACTCTTAGGATACTAAAGTCCTAAATGCATTATACCATAAAGATATTTGAAAATTCTTTTGATAGCATTCAAATGAGACCCTCTAGGACTTGATTGAAATCTACCACACAAGCAAGTAGCAAACACAATATCGGGTCTACTAGCAGTTAAATAAAGAAGAGATCCGATCATACCTCTAAATCACTTTTCATCAACCGGTTTGCCATTCTCATCTTTGTTAAGTTTGGTTATGGTGCTCATTGGAGTTTTACTTATCTTAGCTCCATCCATGCCAAACTTCTTAAGAATGTCTCTTGCATACTTGGTTTGATTGATGAAAATCTCATTTTTGCATTGCTTGATTTATAGTCCAATAAAGAATTTGAGTTCACCTATCATACTCATCTCAAATTCTCCTTACATTAAATTAGAGAATTCCTCACACAAGCAATGGTTAGTAGCACCGAATATAATGTCATCAACATATATTTGAACAATTAATAAATCATGTTTGGATTTCTTTATAAAAAGAGTTGTGTCAACCTTTCCTTTAGAGAAACCTCTCTCTAGTAAAAAGTTACTCAATCTTTCATACGAAGCTCTTGGAGCTTATTTCAATCCATATAATTCTTTTGAAAGTTTAAACACATGATTTGGAGAGTCAAAAATTTCAAACCTGGAGGTTGTTTAACATATACCTCCTCTTCAATAAAACCATTTAAAAATGCACTTTTAACATCCATTTGATAAAGTTTAAAATCCATGTATAATGCAAATGCAAGTAGTATCCTAATAGCTTCTAACCTTGCAACGGGGGCAAAGGTTTCATCATAATCAATGCCTTCCTCTTGATTATAACCTTTAGTTACTAGTCTAGCTTTGTTCTTTGTTATGACACCTTGTTCATTCATCTTATTTCTAAACACCCACTTCATGCCTATAATAGGATGATATTTAGGACTAGGAACCAAGGTCCAAACTTTATTTCTCTCAAATTGATTTAACTCTTCTTGCATAACAAAGACCCAAAATTCATCACACAAAGCATCATCAATATTTTTAGGTTTAATTTGAGAAATGAAGGCTAAATTAATAATAGACTTTAATTGAGATCTAGTAGTTACCCCTTTTGTAGTGTCACCTATAATGAGGTCTTGAGGGTGAGCTTTCTTGAATTGCCAATCCTTTGGAAGTTCATCCTTCAAGGTAGGTTGAGATGACTCCTCATTTTCCTTTTTTCTTGGATCTTCAAGTTCCAAAGGCGTACTAGCATTTTCTTCTTGTATTTCCACAATCTCGTTATCACCTATAAGATCATCAACACTACAAAAATCCTTTCTAGGATCAATTGAGTTTGATTCATCAAATACCATATGCATTGACTCTTCAACTACTAGATTTCTTTTATTAAAGACCCTATATGCTTTACTAGAAATAGAATAGCCTAGGAAAATTCCTTCATCGGCTTTAGAATCAAATTTCCCAAGATTGTTCTTGGTGTTCAATATAAAGCACTTACATCGAGATACTCTTAAATATGAGATTTTAGGTTTTCTATTGTTCCATAGCTCATAAGATGTTTTATTTAAAATTGATCTTTTGAAAACTCGGTTTGAAATATAACAAGATGTGTTAATGGCTTCCGCCCAAAAGTATAGAGATAAATTATACTCATGAAACATTGTTCTAGCCATTTCCACAAGAGTTCTATTTTTCCTTTCAACTACCCCATTTTGTTGAGGAGTTCTAGGAGATGAAAACGTATGAGAAATGCATTTTCATTATAATAGTTTTTGAAAAATTCATTTCTAAATTCGATTCCATGATCACTTCTAATAGAAGAAATATAAAAGCCTTTTTCTTTTTGAACTCTTTTTGCAAACTTTTCAAAAGCTTTAAATGCATCATTCTTATGATCAAGGAAACATACCCATGTAAATCTAGAGTAATCATTAACCAATACATATGCATAGTGCATTCCACCAAGACTAGCAACTCTAGTTGGTCCAAATAAATCCATATGTATAAGTTCAAGTGGCCTAGAGATGGACACTATATTTTTTTAGCTTAAATGAGGACTTGCATTGTTTTCCCTTTTGGTAAGCATCACAAGGTTTATCCTTAGTGAATTCAAGTTTAGGTAAACTAATTGCAAGTTCATGTTTACAAAGATCATTCAAAAGCTCAAAATTTGCATGTCCTAATCTTCTATGCCATGTCCATGTGTCATAGGAGATAGACACTGAGCATTTTATGTCTTTGTTATCAATTTTATTCAAATCAATGACATAAATATTGTATACTCTTTCACCACTAAAAATAACTTTATTTTCATCAAAACTACTAATAAAGCAATTTTTAGGATAGAAAGTTACCTTATTTCCCATGTCATATAATTGACTTATACTAAGCAAATTATGTTTAGGACCATCAACAAAAAACACATGATGTATAGATAAGGATTTAGGATTACCTATTTCTCCAATGCTAATAATTTTTCCTTTTGAATTATCTCCGAAAGTAACGTGTCCTCCATCTTTAGCATCAAGTTTGTTGAATTTCTTTTTGTCTGTCATGTGCCTTGAACATCCACTATCGAGATACCACTTGCTTTTTATTCTTGTGGATTGATACCACTTGCTTTTTGTTCTTGTGGATTTCAAGCACATCTATATAGTACAATTTAAGTGTCCTTTTGGACTCAAACCTTTCTTGGTCTAGGTTGGTTAGTTTCAAGATAATTTGTAGGAAATAAATTTATATGCAGTCTTTTGTAGAAGCACACATTGTTAGTATGCCCTTTGATCATGCAATAAGAACATACAATATTTTCAAATTTATTCCTTCTAGGATGAAATGCTTTCCTAGTGTGTGCAACATGCCTTTGGTGTTGTGTGTATCTCCTATTATTTTGTATCATTAAGTGAGACATGCATTGGCAATGGTGATGTGAATTTTGATAATTTTATGCACCATGTTTATGTGTATTTTTTTTATGTAGCATGCCTATTATAATTGTGTCTAATGTACATATAAGCATGCTTGGGTTTAGGTGCTCTAGTTTGAGCCTTACCTCTTTATGTTAATGAAGGATGAATCTCATGAGACTTTCCCTTGCTATTTAACACATGAGATCTTTTAGCTTTGAAAGCTTGAGTCTCATTTGATTTGAAGGTTAAAGGAGTGGAATCATGCAAAGCTTTTACAAAATTAATATGTGATGAAGATGATGAAGACATTTCATTCTTATATCCAATTCCATGAGTATCTCCATGAAATTTTTGAGAGTCAAGAAGACTATCTAAAGTTTCTTTTCCTCTTTTAAATTTAGTAATGGAATTATTTAGTTCTAAGACCTCTTTAGAAAGCTTATGATTTTCATCATTTGCTTTCTTAAGTTGATCTTCCAAAGAATTAGAAGATTTTGCATCACTAACAAGTTTTTCATTTGATTCAACAAGTTTAGAAAAATTAATTTTTAAAATTTCAAATTCTCTATTTAAGCTACTTAACTCATGCTTATAATGTTTCTCCTTAGATAATAAACTTTTACATTAAGTAATTTGCTCATAATAGAGCTCTCATCATCATCATCATCATTATTACAATAATTATCATTATCATCAAAAGAAGAATAAGAAGTAGATGGTACCTCATTTTCATTTTCAAGGGCCATAAAGCAAAGATTGGCCACCTCTTGTTGTTCCTCTTCCTCTTTGGATTCAAAGGAATCATCCCAAGTAGCTTTAAAATCTTTTGCTCCCTTGTTCTTGAATTTGAGTTTGGGACATTCACTTCTAATATGTCCTAGTTTATTGCATTCATAGCAAGTAACCTCCTTAGTTTTCTTCTTCCCATCTCCTTCGAACTTCTTATTGAAGTCTCTTATTCTTGAGAAGTTTTTCTTTCTCAAAAACTTCTTAAAGTTCCTAGTGACCATGGCAATGTCACCATCTTCATCACTAGAATCTTTAATGTTTTCCTCTTCACTATCTTCTTGAAGAGCTTTTAGAGCAATGCTCTTTTTCTTTTCTTCTTTATCTTCTTTTTCTTCTTTTTCTTCACTTCTTTGCTTGATAGTAAGCTCATGTGTTAAGAGCTTACCAATGAGTACATCGGTTGATAAGGTGGAGAGGTCTTGAGCTTCCTCAATTGAAGTAACACGAGATTCCCAATCCTTTTAAAGTAGAATTCTTAGAATCTTGTTGTTTACTTCTTCCTTGGAGAAATGTTTTTCAAGTTTCTTAAGGGTTATGAGGAGAGCATTGAGACAATTTGTCATCTCCGTGATTTATTCATAAGGCTTTATTTTGAAGAGTTCATATTCATACATATGAAGTTGAACCTTCTTACTTCTTACTTAAATGTTGCCTTCGTAGTGATTTTCTAAGGTCTCCCACATTTCTTTGGCCGACTTACAATGTTGAAGCTTGTCTCCTTCTTCTCTTGTCATTGAAGAGACTAGAGTAATCATAGCTTTTTTATTTTTGTGATTTTCTTCCTTTTGATCAATACTCCATTGGCTTCTTGCAAGAGTAGTTACCACACCATCAATGACAGTTGTAGGTGGTTCCCAACCTCTTAGGACAATGTTCCAAAGTTTGATGGAATCACAATCAAGATATAATTCCATTTTGAATTTCCAATGTGGATAGTCACTACCATTAAAGAATGGTTTAAGAGAAGAGATATTTTGTGATTCACTCCCCATGATCTTATATTCTAGCAATGAAGTACCTAGAATTCAAGCTCTGATACCAATTGAAAAGAGTCCTAACTTATACACACTTAAATAAATAAATTAAATGTTCAAAATTAAGTTTGTTAAGATCAAAATTAAGATTGATTATTGCTAAGGTCAATAGATTTTTTTATCATCTCTCTATTGTTGAATCCAACTTCAATAATAGGTTTGATTAAGTGGACATAAGAATTGATCATTTTGAGAATAAGATGGATCATATGGAGTATGATATTCATCAATTGTATGCTCATCACAACATATAATGCACTTGACCTCATCCTCATCCTCGTCCTCCACCTCCACAAGACTAGACACTTTTTATGTTTTTTGTTTATTTTTCATAAGTTTATGTTTCATTTATTTTCTATCTATTTTCAGTTTTTTAAGCCTTGAGATGCTAGTTTATGTTTTGTGTTTTGTTTCTTTTTAATTAACAATTGAGATTCTAATATCAATGTAACTCTATCCTCTTTCATTAATGCAATTAATATTTTCTTAAAATTTCCTTTTGTATTTTGATTAAAGGGAAGAAAATTTTAAATTTTTTTTAATTCTTTATGCATACATTGTAACATTGTAAGTGTGGCTAGTTTTGTCATAATTTAGTAATCATGTATTCATGATTTTATACTTGTGATAAAAGGCCTTGTTTGCTTACTTTGCTTATGTATGACATAAATTTTATAAAGATTTTGTTTGTCTTTGTTTTTCATTGTTTTGGTTCTTGGTCCTTTATTTCCTCTAGGATTTTTTGTTCCTTTAGGTTTATTTCCCATTATATCTCTCTCTTTTCTTTTTATCTTTGCCAAAGGGGGAGAAAATGTCATGGATAATTTTATTTATGATATGCTAAGTGCCACATGATCATATGTTATTATTTTTAGCTAAGCTCTACATGGTCATGTGATAATGTACTATTTTTGCGATGCATTGCTTATATATTTGTACTATTTTTGTGATGCATTGCATTTATGTTTGAAATTATTTCCTTCAAATTACCTAATATTTTATTTTAATAATGAAGTTATCATGTTTTTTTTTATATTTTTAACACATTTGTAATGTCAGGCCATGTTCTTTGTATCCCTTATGTTAAAATTTTATGTCATTTTTATTTTTAACAAAAGGGGAATAACATATTAAATTTATATTTATTATCATGTCTATAAAAGAGGAGTAATGAAGAAATATATTTATATAAAGGAGAAAATTTTTAAACCATTTTCAATTGGTATTTTTTTTTAAATCATCTCCTTTATATTTTTTGATATTCCTTATGTATGCTATGATAATTCAATTTATTTTATGCTCCGATACATGAATTTATGCATATATTAAGGTGGAGGAAAATATTTTCACATATTGCATCTATTTAATTTGAAAAGGGGGAGCTATTTTTTATAATACACACTTATTCATGTCATTTATTTTTGACACACACACACTTTATTTATTATCTTATCACATTGGTTGTTAAAGCCAAAAAGGGGGAGATTGTTGACCATTTGCATTATCAAACTCCTAATTTTGGACTTTGACAAACAATTTAGATTCTAATGATTTCATTTAAGTATGTAGGAAGTTGATCAAGTATCAAGATTAATTGTTTAATGATTAGAGATAATGTAATACTTCTTGAAAGAGTATTAATATACATTTTGATGAAGCATTTCAACCTATGCAAGTCCCTAATCTTTGAAAAGCAATTATATACCAAAAATATACAATTTTGGACTTATAGTTGGCCCCTTATAACCTGACCTTGTACAGTGCTCTAGGAGCTCATTTTTGTCAAAACACTCAGTGCCCCTCACGAGCTACCCTTACAATCGTGAGGAGCAGGCTTCAGCTTGTGAGGGCAGCCCTGACAACATTCAACAAATATTTTTGAATGAACGGTCCTCAAACTAATGCTCACAAGCTAGAGTTTGCTCCTCATGATTGTGAGCAGTGTTCTGACATAAATAAGTCCAAGATGATTCAAGAATCAACAAGAGACTTTGGAGACATAATTAATGCATCCAACAGTCATAATCTAAATTTTTTATTTATATAAATAACTACTGGAGTTTAATTAAAAGTTTAAGAAAATTTTTGAATCAATATATTCTCTTAAGCATTCAATTAAGCTCTCAAAACACTCTTCAAATTCGTTTTATATTTGTATAATTCTTATGAGAGTTAATGAGTGTTAGAATAGATATTCTTATTCTTCTATTTCTGGGTTTAGAAAATGGGAAGTGTTGTTTTATTCTAAATGAATTGGTTTAAGTGTTTAGCCATTAAAACACTTGAAAATTTGGTTTTAATGTGATCCTTAAAAACACTTATGAATTGATTTTTAGTGAGCCTTTGAAAACTCAAGTTGTAAGGTTGAAAGAGTGAGCCTCAAACTCTTGTGTAATATCAATATTATGAATAAGATTATGGGGATTGACAATCCTAACTTGTTGAGAATTTAGGTGGAGATGTAGGATTGTTGAGAATCCCAACTCCTTAAATTCTTGTGTTCATTATTTTTCTTTCTCAACATTCTTTGAATTTTTTGTAAAGAATTCTTTTAATTTCCATTTATTGTTCATTTGCCTTATTCACCCTCCCATTCTCTCTCTCTAAAGTATTTTCATGATCTCTGAACCAAATTGAATTGAAAATTTTAATCTGGAGAAAAACTGATCTTTGAATAAAAAATTTTAATCTTCAAACTATATAGAACCAAAAATTTAGAGTAGCTTAATTTTTAAATCTTAATATTTTGAAGCAATTATGGAGAATTGCATTCTTTGAACCTAACTGTGCTTACCCTTATAGAATATATATGCTTGTGAGTAAGCAGTCAATTAGCAACTCCTCTGTAAGGTCATCTTGAGATATAAAGTTTAAGTTTTACCTTCGTCAATTTTTTTAAAAAAAATTATCTCCTATTATGTAATCCATCAATATCTAGATGATTTGATTTCTCTATTAACCTAATATATATATATATATATATATATATATATATATATATATATATATATATATATATATATATATATATATATATATCTTTCAAATGATAATTCATTGATCATAAAGCAACGACTATGAAAACCATACAAAGAAAGGCTATAAAAGCCATCATAAAAGAGAGGCCAACATCCACAAGACAGTCATAAACGATACTCCTACTGACATGAGATAATATGCAGAAGTATATAATTTTGACTCTCAAAGCAAAACGATAAGATATTCAAATAGGGTTGGCTACACAAAGCTTGTAATAAGGAAGGTTGTCCAGGGACTGACAGAAAGTTTGCTAATGGCACAGAGAAGATGTGTAGGTTGAATTGGTGCAGGGAAGATGTTGGATCCACTGACATTGATCCTGGGTTAGATCTCTTGATAAAGTAGATGGCTTAATATAAGCTGAAGCCCTGGACCAACTTGTAGAATTCTCCTTAGCCTATATAAGTCCATAAGAGAGCTGAAAGTTCCATGGGAAAGGGAACACTTAAAGTCTCTGACATAGGTGGCTAAAAAGACAACACACAAAGTTTCTGTTACACTGGGATTTAACCCAAGCAGTATGAGAGGTACATGCTCGGCTGAGGTAGTGAAGAAGATGTGCCACAATATACTAGAGAGATAAAGCTTGACAAGCTTGAAAAAGATCATTGGAATACAGAATAAGGTCTTCATCTGTGGAGATGAAATCATCAGTCAGGACACCAGGATATTCAATTACCACAGCATTGAGGGATTCAACACCTAGATGTTCTTTTGAATTGTTATGGTTGAATCAATAACATACCCAACACTTGAACTGATTGCTTAAACAAACTAACCATAATGTTGGGTTTCAAGCTTTGCAATAAAGCTTCTGGTTGCATAGCAAAGGTCCATGGTGGAGATGGTTGGAAAGAAGGACTAGGTAGTAGGTAATAGTAGTCTAGATCGAGGTAGTGATGGGTAAGCTAAGCTGGTGGGAGATGGTGATGCGCCCTGGGTTTCCTATGTGATTCCTAGGAATACTTGCTACAGATCTATGAGAGGATTGTAAGACGCCTGCCTACTGAGTATAATGTCGGACTGATGATTTTATAAACAAGCCAATTTCTCAAATGGTTTGGTAAAGGAGCGGTAAAGGCATTGAGCTCAAGGGTAGGAATCCTTTCACTAGAAAACTTACCTTGAACTGGTTTAGTAAGGATGGTAGGGAACACCTTTAACGATAGTAGAGAGACCAAAGGGGAAAGAATCATGGCCACCAAATGATTGGGATAATTGACGCTAGAAAGAAGAAGAAATATGAAGCTAAATTGGAAAACCATGATGTTCATCAGAAAGAGTTATCAGAGAGCTATCAAAGAGAGATATCTATCTATATCAGAGAGCCATGAAATATGAGAATTGAGAAAGTATTATAGAAGAAATATGACAATAGGTATTATATATAAGAAATCTGAATTGAGAATACATACATATATATATATATATATATATATATATATATATATATATATATATATATATATATATATATATATATATATATATAGGCATAATATATATGCAGCTCCCTAAACTTGGCATGATTAGTCATTTTGCTATTTGTACTTTCACTTTTGCCAGATTGCCACCTGAATTTGACTATAACGTGATATATAAACACCTTTATGCCTTGTTGTCAACTTGTGTGGGATCATTCCCTTTACAGCGCATGAAAGAGAAAGTATAAGAATGGAAATGTATTTTAATTTTTTTCTTTCTAATGGTCTTCCTCTTCATTGTGCATCTTCTTCCTCGTCTTGTTCTTCATATTTTTTTTATAAAAGCTTCCAACCACATGAGTGAGAACATCATTAACATCTCTTGAATTGCTAAAAAAACTAAGCTCGATTCTTCCTAAAGTTTTCTGTGAATGGAAGAGCTAAGGAGAATTTCATCCATGACCTTTATGCCATGAAGAAAATTTTTGCCACCTACTCAATCTTTAACAAAAAATAAGACCTCAGAAGCACATTTGGGGACATCCAAATAAAAAGATATGAAACTATTTAAACATCTCTGAAAATCTGATACACTACACAAACTTGTTACTACTCACATAGCATTACATCAGTCCCATATATGATAAATAAAATACATTTAAATTTTTTGATGGGCAATCAATCATACAACAGTCAATCAATTCTTTTAACATAACTTTTGGTATAGTAAAAGCAAAGCAAAGCAACATCAGTAGGCAAACAAGAACAATCCACAACATCATAACTAACAAACCAACAAAAATATAGCCATGTTAATATACATGTGGTTGTTAAACATGGTATATTGTTATATAATACAAAAACAGCGACCTTGCATAATATAAACAAGCCCTCATCCATTTGAAAACTAAAAATGTAACAGGTTGTTTACTAAGGGATTTGGACATGCCAAAACAGGACTAAACCAATACTCAATTCACATTTAGAATTAAGAAAGGTGGTGACCAACGTAGCCCTTTCCAATTTAGAGGATAGCCTTTTCTAATAAGCCAGTCTCACTAAGTCACCATCACTCAAGCGACTAAGTTCAATAAAAAAAAACTCAAGCAACTAAGCTTTAAAGCCAACAACTATGGCGTAAGAGCTTAAACCCAGATAAAACCGACATAGCAACATCATCATTTTGGCACATTCCTGTAAAAAATCATGCCACACTCCTATTCACTTTCTTTTGTTTCTCATCTCTAAGTTCAGCTCATCAAACCCACCTCAATTCCCACTTGAAAACTGTTGAGATTTTCCTGTATCATAAATGTTCCTATTTTAGATGTTCCTTGTTTAGCTTTATTTCCTATATTTCTTGCTTCCTATCATAAATGTTCCTATTTTAGACGTTCCTTGTTTAGATTTATTTTCTATATTTTTTGCTTCCTATTCTTTAGGTGCAAGCTTAGTTTTTTCCTATATTGGATGTATAGATGCTTGTATATATAGCACACATTATAATCAATAAAGATTATCTTTTTCCCATTAATATTTTCTCATGGTATCAGCGCATGGTTCAAACAAATTGAACCGGAATCCATCTTGTTAATAACATCAATGGGAGATCAAGAAGGAAGTTCAGAAAAGTCACAAAGTTCAATGAAAGGGGGAGAAATTATAATGCAGAATTATGATGATTCACCATATATTCTTCACCCTTCAGATCATCCAGGACTTGTGTTTGTCACCACACCTTTCACAGGAGAAAATTTTGCGTCATGGAAAAACTCCATGGAAACAGCCTTGTATGCAAAAAGCAAGGGTGGATTCATTGATGGAAGTCTACAAATGTCGAACTCATACTCACTAAATTTTGGGCGATGGAAAAGGAATGATGCTATGGTTAAAGCTTGGCTAAGAAATTCTCTAGCTAAAGACATACAGGAAAGTGTTATGTATGCAAACACAGCACAAGAGATATGGAATGAACTTTGCGAGAGATATGGGCAAAGTAATGCACCTCGTCTTTACAAAATAAAAAAGGAGTTCTCTAACCTTAGTCAAGAAGATGGACAACCCTTAACCCAATACTATGCCAAATTCAAAACCTTGAGGCAGGAATTACAAATTTGTGATCCTTTACCCCATTGCAAGTGTGAAGCAGCAAAGGGATTTCAAGAACATCGAGAAAGGGAAAAAGCTCATCAGTTCTTACTGGGTTTGAACAACAGTTTTGATAGGCTAAGGTCTCATGTGTTATCAATAGAGCCAACACCATAACTCAACAAAATTTTCTCTTTGGCACTGCAAGAAGAACAACAATTTCTCATGCAAAAGAACACAGATCAACCATCAACTATAGAAGGTGCAGCATTCGCAACAAAGCTAAACGGTGATGAAAAGAACTACTCAAACAGAGGCCAGAACTCAGCAAATCGGTCTAAAAAGAAATGTGTACATTGTGGCAAAAATGGACATCTTAAAGAAGAATGTTTTGAGATCATATGGTATCCTCCCAATTGGAAAACTAATAAAAAAAACTGTGGAAGTAATGGAAAAGGTGCCTTGAGGCAGCGACAAGGCTACAACAATATAGCCACAACAGGATCCTGATCATCAAGTCCTGATAAACAGCAATGGCGCAATTAAGAACTAGGAAATCATGAACTTAATGCCGCGCAACATCAAGTTCAACAAACTCTGGGACTAACAGCAGATCAATGCTCCAAATTACTGTCTTTTCTCACATCCTCTGCCAATCAAAACAATGGTAATGAAGGTTTAGCAAACTTTGCAGGTAAAAGTTTCATGACTAATGATCCTTGGATTGGTGATAGTGGTGCCTCCGATCATATGATTGGAGATAAGAGGCAATTTAACCATTATATGCATGTTTTGACACACCCAAATGTAAAAATACCAGATGGTTCTTCCCTTTCAGTCACTTATGTTAGTGATGTACGTATAACACCAAACATTGAGTTAAAGAAAGTCCTCTGCATACCTAGTTTTAAATATAACCTCCTCTCAATTTCTAAGATAACCAATGACCTGAATTGCTCAGCTACATTCTTTCCTAATTTTTGTTTCTTTCAGGACCTATATATGAGGACGCTGATTGGAGCGGGTAAGCTGAAAGATGGCAATTATCAAATGGAAGGAAGATATGGAATGGCCAGTCAAAGTGTTCTTGAAACAGATTATGCTTTATGGCACATGCGACTAGGACATTATCCCTTTAGCAAGTTTAAATTTATTTTTGAGAGATTCCCCTCTAGTGATTTTCATGAAGTTTGTGATGCATGTCATAAAGCAAAACAAACTCGTTTACCTTTTTCTATCAGCAATAAAAAAAAGCATCAATTGTTTTGACCTCATTCATGTGGATGTTTGGGGTCCTTATTCAATTCCTTCATTAAGTGGTGCTAATTTTTTCTTGACCATAGTGGATGATTGTTCTAGATGTACTTGGGTTTATCTTATGAAAAATAAATCACAAACCTATGATTACCTAACCATGTTTTACGATCTTGTGCAAAACCAATTTCATTCCAGGATCAAGGTGATAAGAAGTGATAATGGGGGAGAGTTTGTTTCAAACAGAATGAGAGATTTCCTTACTAATCATGGGATAGAACACCAAACTGCATGTGCCTGTACACCATAACAAAATGGGAGAGTGGAACGAAAGCACCGTCATATACTTGAGGTAGCATGTTCTTTACATTTCCATGCACATTTGCCATTAAAATTTTGGGGAGAATGTGTTCTTACTGTAGTTTATCTCATAAATTTAATGCCCACACCCATCCTTGCTAATAAAAGTCCCTATGAAGTTTTGTTTCATAAGAAACCTGATTATACGCACTTGAGAGTTTTTGGCTCTCTATGTTATGTCCATGATAAACCAAAAGATAAATTTTCACCTAGAGCACATCGTTGTATCTTCTTGGGATATCCATATGGAAAAAGAGGATATAAGGTTTATAATCTTGAAAAATAGAAATTGCTTATGTCCAGAAATGTGATATTCCATGAAAAGATTTTTCCTTTCCAAACTAACACAAACCTGAATATACCCGTTCCATCACCGTTGGTTAACCAACCACCTAATCTCATTTACCAGTTAGCACATTCTTCAGATCCTACTGCCTCAGACCAAATCAAGCCTATTCAGATTGACAATTATCCAAATAATGAAGCAAGCAAAGAAACTACCACAATGATCTCACTAGTCAGACCTCTATCTGTCAACCAAAACACGCTTGAAATTCATCATTGCAGTCCCCAAACCAATAATCCCACACAACCTGAACCAATCAACAATAATGAAAATATCTCTTCTCCTTTTCAATGACCAGTCAAGTCCCGACGTGTGTCCACAAAGCTTTCTGGTTTCGACTATGAGCTATTACCATCCTTAGCACCATCACAAGGCTCCCCTCCATCAGCGAACTCAGGTATGTCCTATCCTCTTTCAAATTGTCTCTCTTATTCTCGTTTTACTAATAGTCACAAAGCTTTCTTGGCATCCATTTCTTCACTAGATGAACCTAAATTTTTCCATCAAGCTGTTAAAGACCCTAGATGGCAACATGCGATACAACAAGAAATTCGTGCATTATAGGAGAATCATACATGGACTTTGGAACCTTTACCACCAGGCAAACATGCCATTGACTTTAAATGGGTCTATAAAATTAAATATCGATCTGATGGTACTGTTGAGTACTTTAAGGCACGTTTGGTTGCTAAGGGATTCAGGCAAATTGAAGGGTTAGACTACCATGATACATTTACGCCGGTTGCCAAGATTACAACCTTGTGATGTTTGCTTTCAGTTGCTGCCATACGTCACTGGGAATTGCACCAACTAGACATAAACAATGCCTTCCTTTATGGAGACTTGCATGAGGAGGTATACATAAAAGTCCCACAAGGTTTTGCTAAACCAGGTGATAATCGTGTTTGCATGTTAAGAAAATCCCTTTACGAACTTAAACAAGCATCACAAAATTGGTTCCAAACACTTTCTAAGTTCCTTCAAAGGTTTGGTTTTCAGCAAAGTGCAGCAGATAACTCCTTGTTTACATTGGTACGAGATAATCATTTTATAGCTTTACTGGTTTACGTTGATGATGTTGTTATAACAGGAAATGATCTGTATATTATAAGTCAAGTAAAGGACTATTTGAACTCGGCTTTTCGCATTAAAGATCTTGGGACCCTTAAATATTTCCTCGGCATTGAAGTAGCATGCAACGAAGAAAGGATAACTCTTAGCCAATGAAAATATGCACTAGATCTTCTTGAAGAGGTGGGCTTATTAGATGCTAAACCAGCAAGCTTCCCCATGGAATCACGACACAATCTTGCTGCAAATGTTGGAGATCCAGTATCAGATGTGGGACAATATCGCCGGCTCATTGGTAGACTGTTGTATTTAACCATTACACGCCCTGACATCACTTACCCTGTACAGGTTCTAAGCCAATTCATGCAAGACCCTCGAGTGCCTCATTTGAATGCAGCATTTCGCATTCTTCGTTACTTAAAGTCTATGCCAGGCTAAGGCATTTTTCTTTCTTTTTCAAACTCATTACATTTGACAGCTTATTGTGATTCGGATTGGGCAAGTTGTCCTATAACTAAACGATCGACCATTGGCTACATAGTCTTCCTTGGACAGAGTCCCATATCTTGGAAATCAAAGAAGCAAATTACGGTTTCTCACTCTTCAGCTGAAGCAAAGTATCGGGCAATGGCAAATGCCACAAGTGAGTTATTGTGGTTACGCTCCTTATTTCTGGAACTTAAAGTCACATTATCCTCGCCTATGTCTCTCATATGTGACAACCAAGCTGCTCTCCATATTGCTGCCAATCCGGTTTTCCATGAACGAACAAAGCACATCGAGATTGATTGCCACTTCATACGTGATCGTTTGATTAGTAATGAGATACACACTTCTCATGTTCATTCAAGTGATCAAGTTGGAGATCTTTTCACAAAGGCATTGGGATTCAAACAATTCCACCACTTGTTAGGCAAGTTGGGCATCTGTAATCTTCATGCTCCAACTTGAGGGGGAGTGTTGAGATTTTCCTATATCATAGATGTTCCTATTTTAGACGTTCCTTGTTTAGCTTTATTTCTTATATTTCTTGCTTCCTATCATAGATGTTCCTATTTTAGACGTTCCTTGTTTAGATTTATTTTCTATATTTTTTGCTTCCTATTCTTTAGGCGCAAGCTTAGTTTTTTTTCCTATATTGGATGTATAGATGCTTGTATATATAGCACACATTATAATCAATCAAGATTATCTTTTTCCCATTAATATTTTCTCAAAAACCTCAATTTGTTTCAATCAAATCATCATTAAATAACAAAACACCAAGACCCAATTCAAATACATCAAAACCGAGTTCGTGGGTGATGAATAAATGAAAGCACTAACCTTTAAATAAGAAACATCAAGAAACTTCAGTCCAACACATTTCTTGCACAAAAGATCAAAATCCAAATTGGATATTTGCATGCACCATTTCAAGCTTATCTTTTCCAATCTCCTACACCCAACAACAATTTTCGCTAGCCCAACATCACTTATACCCAAACATTTATCCAAATACAGTTCCTTTAACCCACTACCATAAGATATTACTACTGCTTATCTATCACCAAAGTCACAATAATACAACAGTCATCCATGATGAGGAAGAAGAATGAACAATAGAGAAAAAAGAAAACCAAAATAGAGAAAAATGAAAAAAAAAAAAAAACAAAACAAAAGAATGAAGAACAAGATGAGGAAGAAGATGCAAAATGAAGAGGAAGAATATGAAAAAAAAAAAAAAAAGACCAATGGAAAGAAAAGTCATCTTTTTCACTTAGTTACACATGTGTCTATGTCATATGAGTCAGAGAGATTAAGAAGCACGCACCATATTTATTCTCCCCACTTTCCAACAGGTGTTTATATATTATATTATAGTCAAGTTCAAGTGACAATCTGGCAAAAGTGAAAGTACAAGTAGCAAAATGATCAATTATGACAAGTTTAGGTAGCTACATATTTATTATGCCTATATATATATATATATATATATATATATGTATTTTAAGTTGGAGATTCCCTCAATTAACATATACATTCAGTAAATACATTTAATTAACCTTTTGCACTTTAAAATTTTTATTTTTAACTTTTTACACACTTTAAATAGAAAAGAAGTTAAAAAAAACTAAAGAAATGAAGAAAGAACGATTAAAAACAGAAATAGTTAAATTGAGTATAAAAATTATAAAGGAATAAAATTTAATAAAAATTTAACTAAAAATGAGAGTAAAAAGTAAAAAATAGAAGTCAAAATATTCAATAAGTTGAAACAAAAGTTTGGAGGTTTTAAAGGTTATTTGAACAAAGTTCAGGGGCCAATAATTCCACACCACAATTATTACTGTGCTGCTTTCACAATCCTTTGTAAAGGGGACAACGGAAATTAAAAGTGTTTTTTCATAAATGCCCCAAAAACTTACCCTATAAACTAAAATAACCCAACTTTATTTTTATTACTCCCATGTTCTATATATATATATATATTAAATGGAGAAGAACAATGCCTTGTTTCACCATGTTATGACACTTGGCAATAAAATATATCATATTATTACAACGTTTGTTTTTTCCTAATTAAACACTTCAAATTCTGATACAGTTAACAAAAAAAGGTGTCATTTCAATTTTAAAAAACAACGTTTCAATAAAAAAAAACTATTAAAAAACTAATGGACACGTATATAGTAAACAACCATTAAAAAAATAATGGACACTTAGTAAACAACTACAACCTTCTCTCTGATTTCAGGAACTTTTATTCCCATATTTTTTTCTCTCCTCTTATGATCATCCACATTTAGATGGCAATAAGGTATAATTTTTCTTCTAATTTTCACAATTTTTTCTTTTTTTATTTATTATATTTCTCATAAATATTTTTTTCCTATGATCATCCACATTCATATGACAATAAGGTATAATTTTTTTTTATTGTTGCTGATTTTTCTATTTTTCTTTTCTTTCTTATGTTTCTCATATATATAAATAATTTGGTATCTTATTAGCGATTCTTACTGAGATTCCAAATTTATATTGTAAGTGATTTAGTTTGTTCTTTTTAGTCTTTTTTTTTTTTCTTTTTTTAGAGTAAGTATTCAATTTTTTTTATATATAATTCAAAAAATTTTCATTTATGAAAAGAAGACATTGATGTGATAAACAATAACTATGATCAAAGAAGAATGCCGTTCGAATTTTTTTATCTTTTTTCAAATAAAAATGGATTTTTTTCCTTGCTTTTTGATTGGTTTGAACTTGAATTCTAATGAAAATTTAATAAAAGATAGATTATTTTGTAGAATATTCTTTTACACTAATAAAGTATTTATATCAATGAAATTAAAAGTTGTTGGAATTATTTAATGTTATTTACTTTCTCCAAAATATATAGTAATATTTAGTTATATTTTACGTTTTTTATTAATTTTTCTCCTATATATACATTTTGGTATCCATTATTTATATAGAATTTAAAATTTTCTAAAAAGGAAACGAAAATTATAACAAATAAAGGATTAAGTTGTTATTATTACAATTTAATGAAGATTGTTTAGCATTTTTTTAAATTTTTGAATAAATTTTATTCATCAAGTTAAAGTTTAATGAACATGCTATATAAATAATTTGTGGTTTTGATTATTAAAAGATATTTTTTAATAAAATTATTTTAATTCTCTATTTATACATAGCAGATTAATTATTTATGCGTATAGCATAGGATTTCATCTAGTTGACGGTAATATGAATGCACCCATGTTCATTAACGCTGAAACGAAAAAAAAAAAAAACTATCCTTCAGGTCCCGTCTTCATTAACGCTAGAGCGATACGTTTAGCGTTAGAAGAACGAATTCTATAAATGCACTTGTGAATTTCTAAATTGTAGTTTGTGGGTAGCAGAGAAATCGCTGCATTTAAAGATGGGTCATTGAGGATAAATTCTGGGATTTGGTTTTTAATGAAACACTTCCGTTTTCGTTTTGGTTTGGCGGCGGAAAGTTGAATGCTTTGATCCAAGGCATCCATTGAAGTACAACAATACCCAGTAACTAGATTAGTGAATCTGAATGAACCCAAATCACAATCTGTGAATTGGCAATTAAGTGATGCATCCAAAACCCATCAAGCCATGTCGATGATAGCAAGTTTCAGGAGGAGAAGCATGTGCAGTCCCTGGTTCTTCTTGATCTTCCAATCCTCTTGGTGCTCTTGCAAATACTCTTTTTTGTCCTTCTAAACCCAGTTTCTATTTCTCTCTAATTTTCAACCCTTTTTCTTTTAAGTTCCTAATTCTTTCTTAGTTCGATTTTTTTTTTCTTTTTGATGTGTTGTTATGCATTTATAGACTTGTAGTTTTATTAATTTTAACCTTTAAATCTGTAATTTTTTTTCTGTTACATTTACTTGGAGTTTGCTCTTCACAAATTCAGTAAGTGTTTTTATTGCTTGCTTTTTCTTTTTTTTTTTTTTTTTAAACTGTTGATATGCTTCTGTTGTTTTTTTATACATAGCGACTGTTGGTTGCTCTCTGTGGCATTTTACTTTGGCGCTCAACTCCATCGTAATGAAAGGTATGTAGTTATATTGCATTTGCATTGGTTTGAAAATGTTATGGTCTGGAAATGTATGTTGTTGTACGTATAATGCAGAATAGCTGTTTAAGTTTTGTACTTAATACAAATCTAGGTTTTTCTATACTTCATGAGGTTTATACCAATGATCATGTAAAAGGTTTCTTCTTGCAGACTGTGTAGTTGATGCTTATAATATGAAGTTTTCCTTCCTTAAGGCTGGGACGAGTGCAAAGTGCATTCACATATATTTCTCTCATAGTTTAATTTCTTAATTTTCATGCCTTATCTCGGCTGAATAGTTATCCTATTGTTATGAGGAAAGTTGACCCATATTTTACTTGGTTAATTTTGTTGACGTTGGGTTTTAAGCTAAGACTAAGGTAGCTGTTTGGCAAATTAATTGCAATATAAAATCTTGAGTTAAAGTAAGTTTGAGCTTATCATGATTTTTTTTTCCAAACCCCATTATTCACCATTGCCATTATCATAACCCAATTGTAATACCACCTCTATGTTCTGTGAAGCTATTGACATTGGTCAACTGGACGTGATATATATCAAGCTACCAATTTTTAGTTATATAAAATTATGGTATCAAAAACATAAAATAAATATAAAATATTCTAAAATATTATATTAGAAACATAAAATAAATGGAAAGTATTCTAAATTGACAAAAAATATATATAAAAAATTTCAAGGTATTCGATACAATAAAAAATGGAGTAATAATTTCAATTTTAAAATTTGCAAAATGATTGAAATATAAATTCTGAAAACATGAAATCTGGAATATTCTTTATTTATCTTTAGGTGCTTGTTTATTTTGCTCTTAGTCATTTGCTATTATCACTTAATGTATACACATGCTAAATTTCCTTCCGTAACTAATTTATACACATGCTAATTTATGATTATTGTCTGTTTAATTTAACTTGATCAATTCATGTGTGGATTTGAGCAATCGCCTCTTATATATTATGTAATAAATACATAATATTGCAGGATAGAACAAAAAATCTCACATAATTCTTCAAAACCAGAAAAAATAAAGCAGAAAAAATGAATGAAAAACCAAAATTAAATCAAAAGGACAAAAGAAAAATAAATCCAAAAGCAAAAATAAACCAAAAGAATACCAAAAAAAAAAAAAGAAAAGAATCAGAAACCAAAAATAGATTCAAAGACAATCCAAACAATAACTTTCCTTCAACTATGAAATATTTGGACATAAAATGAAGATTAAATTAATAAAACAAACATATAAAAAGAAAATCTGTGTTACAACTACATTACCATTAATAAAGCAAAATATTAATAAACCAAAAAAACCAAAACAATACCAAATTAAAACAAAAAAGTATCAGAAACAAAAAAAAAAAAAAAACCGAAATGATACCAAATTATGAACGCAACATAAAATGGCAACATCCTCTTATGACTCAACAACACCAAAAAACTTCAAAACATATTTATTTCTTTAAAATTTTTCTATTACAATAATTACAACTCAGTTAACTTCAAAGAAAATGTTTAACTTTAAGTTATAATATATTTTTTTTTGTATACTTTTGGTTTATTTTAAGCTTCCTATAAAATAACAAAATGAGACTTTAAGATATAGACAATTATATGCTCCCATTTTTGTGGAGGAGGACTGACAAAATCATCAACAACATTCTGTGAATATAAAATTAAATCAAGAACCAAAAAGTAACAAAAAATAAATTATAAAAAACTAATAACAATATATACCATATCAACACCATCACACTCTGTCCACCAAGGCCATCATAATTAGTAGGAATATAAACAAAATCAAAATTTCAACACCATATTCAATAAAAAAAAAAGATTACAAATAAATGAAACATATATATATATATATATATATATATATATATATATATATATATATATATATATATATATATATATAGAGCAATGCACGTTGGTCTCTTTTAACAAAACCCAACAAAATTTTAATTTAATGATACTACTAGATTTTTAACTATTTTATTTTTAGAATTATTTTTATTTATTTTGATTTATTGGAATTAAAAAATAACATTTAGAAAATAATGGTAAATTTATTAAAAATAAAGAGAAAATAAAAATAAAAAAGTGGGAACAAAGAAATAAAAATAAAAAAGAAATTGTATTTTTAGCATAAAATGTCAAAAAATTTATGAAATAAAATCTCAAAAAACATATATTGGCTAATGCCCCACTAATATAAAAAGATGGAAAAAAATTAAGAAAAAATGAGAAAATAAAAATTTTGAAAAAAGATGAAATGGAAAAAAAAAAAAGAGAAATAAAAATAAGAAAAGAAAGGAAGGAGGGAAGAATAAAAATAAAAAATAATGAAAAAAGAGAAATAAAAAATAATAAAGAGAAGATAAAAATTAAAAAAAAAAGGAGTAAAGAATAAATATGAAAAAAGACAAAAATAAGAAAAAATGAAAAAAAATAATTTTTTTTTAAAAAAAAGGAGAAAAATGAATAAAGAAGAAAAAAAATAAAGAGAATAAAAATAAAAAAAATAAATATAAAAAAAAATAAAATAAAAGAAAGAAATGTGCATATCTATAAATAAAATGGACATTTATATAAATAAAAAAGGTAAAATCAGTAAATAATGAAAATTTCATTAAGTTTTCGCATATTTCAAGTGGATGAGCAGAAACGTTTAACTCAAGGTTCCTATACCTCATTGCATATACATTCTCCATATTTTCCACATACCACAATTAAAATTAAGTAACCAAATCCAAATGAAGTTCGAAAAAAAAAAAAAAAAGCACTTAAATAGTTTACCGATTTTAAAACACAGCTAGAAGCTCCCTGCAGCAGCAACAACAAAACAAAACTAGTTTGCAAAAAATACCCAATTTTACTCGCAGATAGAGTCAGTTATCTAGTCCGCAGCCCAAGCCTGCAAACATATCCCATGGAAATTATTAATTTTCTTGCTAATAGGTATCGTCACTGAAATATTTGGCTAACCTGAATAGAAGAGCCAACATACGTCATCCCTCCAACCACGATATAATTTATCTGCTGTCATAGCAGTACACCTTACAGTTTTGTTGAAAGTTACATGCTTTGGAACATTAGACTAATTATACACCTGCCATCGCATGACATAATTTTCATCAAAACTTGTTGTTCCAAAACTTGTTTTGCTTATCTTGCTGAGCTGCAGAGCTGCAATGTTTGAAGTCAAAAGAATTTGGTTGGAACAACTTATGGTTGGAATGTGATTTGTCATGAGTGGTTTCTTTATTCAGTTCTCTTTCAGTTGAAGTTCTTTGAATAGTTCATCATTTATGGGATGTTTATTTACATGATTTTAAAAACATCAATATTATAATCTCTCATATTTGTGAAGAAAATACAGTGGTGGACAAATTAGTTAAATATGGTGTACAACAAATTGATACTCACTGGTGGACCATAATTCCAGATTCTTGTACCAGTCTTATTTTTGAAAATTTTAATTTTGTGAAGTATTTTCACTTCTGTTAGTTTTGATTATATATTATATTTCTTTTGTATGGATATTTTTTCTTTTTATTAATATACTTTTGAGCCTTTTTAGATGATAAGAATACTAATATTGTGTCAACCTAGTTGACATAATTTGGTGTATCCATTGATACTAGGGCTCAATCTTTTAATAAAAAAAAAAATATTATCAGTTATTTCTTTAGGGATTTCTTTTTGGCATTGCCAGGTAATCAAACGTAGTGAAGTGGCACTTGCCTTAACTACTGTTCCTTGAGAAGTAAAGCATGCAACTTTAACATTAGCTGTTAGCCCATAATATAATTAAAATATGTTTATTATATAATTTTAATAAATTGAAATAGTTAAATAATTTTTAAAAAATAAAATTTTCTCTTTTATAAATTAATAGATTTTATTGAATTATTTTAAATAAAAACTAAAATAATTAAAATATATTAATTATGGATTAATGAAATGAAAATTTTGAATTAGTTAGTTTTAATAAAATAAACATTATAAATAAATTAAATAATTTTGTTTAGGGTTTTGTGCTCTAATGTCACTATATGTTGTGTGTTATAATTGATTGATTTCTGTTTAATTTTTTCTAAGTTCATGCATATTTTTTACTTGTTTTACTTTCTTTAACTTATAACTAATTATAATATATTGGGTACCTACGAGTTTAAGACCCTGAGCAGAACCCTTTCTGTAGCACCTGTGGTTCTTCTTTTCTCTCAAATTTTGCTGTCAAACTGGGATGCATCTGAATTGGCTGAGTCGACATTTCTAAGGGCTAAAACTCTAATTTCTAAAATCAACACTTTCTGATGAAATGTTGACATGAAGCTTAGGCAACATCAACATCTCAAGTCAAGCTTCAGTCATAGAGCAGTACACAGCAGAAGTTGCAGCAGTATCTTGCTGCTACAAATCAATTTGAAATCCCATCATGTACTGCACAGATCATAGGCAGCAACAACAACTTGCACATACAATCACCATCTTGTTCTTGTTGTATAGTGGCGATTTAATTTAAGTTCTTGCTGTAGACTATGAAACCTCAAGTCTGTTACAGGAGCAGTTATAACTAACTACAATTTGTTTTCCAGCTCTGCTAATGAGCTACTCTATAAAACCATTCAACAGGTGAGAATAACGATCCATTTCGTGTTAATTTGATCCTTTAGATTTTGCTGTGGAGTGTTAAATGACATTTATATGCTCAGGGAAATGCATCACCTCTTGAAGGTTCAATATTTTTGGTGTGTCCTCCTAGCATAAAAAGAAAAATCATTTAATGCAGCATTACAATGTGCTGGATTATACCTTTACTGGCATCTGTTAAATGATACTTAATATTTTGTAACGGCTACCAAATCCGTTATTAATTTAGTAATAAATTAGAAATTTATTACAAAATATAGGCATAGTTCTTTTATTTTTTTTAGCAAATTTGTAACTGTTTTTTAATCCGTTACTAATTTGTAATGAACTAAATATCCATTACAAAATATTAATAAATTTTTAAGCCGTTACAAATTTACTAAAATGTAAAATACTTATATTTAATCATTTGTAATGGATTTTTAAGTTGTTACAAATTAGTGATGGATTAAAAATCCGTTACAAATTAGTAATGATACTTAATAATTTGTAACGGAGTTTGTATCTGTTACAATTTTGTAACAGTTTAAAAATCCATTACAAATTAATAACATATATAGTTGTTTTGTATTTGAGTAAATATGTAACGGATTCTTAGTCCGTTACAAAATATTAGCATAGTTCTTTTACATTCTTAGCAAATTTGTAACGGATTGTTAATCTGTTACTAATTAGTATCGGAAAATCCATTACAAATTTGTTCAAAAATATAAAACTACTATGTTAATATTTTGTAATGGATATCTATTTCATTACAAATTTATAAAGCCAAATATTTTGGTATAGCAAAGTTTATAACAGCTTAGAAATCCGTTATAAATTTACAAGGATAAATATTTCATCCTAGTATAATTTGTAACAGATTATAAATCCGTTACAAATTTGTGAAGAGAATAAAATATTTGACTGTGCAATTTTTTTATTTTTATTTTTTGACTTTGTCTTGACCATGATTTATTCAAATACAATTTCAATTTTAAGATTATAAATTATAATTTCATTTTATATAATTTTATTATATGCAATTCTAATAATATTAAAATAATTTAATATTATTATATAATAGTGGTTTAATATTAAATAAATATTACATTACATATGATTTAAAGTATAAATTGTACTTTAATTTTAGTGTAAAATTACATAGTTTATAATCATAATTTATAAGAATTTGTAACGGAATAGACTTCCGTTACGAAATATTAACATAGTTCTTTTATATTCTTAACAAATTTGTAACGGATTGTTAATCTGTTACTAATTGGTAACGGAAAATCTATTACAAATTTGTAAAGCCAAATACTTTGGTATAGCAAATTTTGTAATGGCTTAGAAATTTGTTACAAATGTACAAGGATAAATATTTCATCCTAGTATAATTTGTAATGGATTTCTAATCCGTTACAAATTTATGAAGAAAATAAAATATTTGACCTTGCAACTTTTTTTATATTTTTTTTGGCTTTGTCTTTACCACTATTTATTCAAAGGTTAGTAACTTCATAAGTTCTAAAAGTTATGCCATTTTTTCAACTAAGTCCTATAAGTTTTAATTGTTTCAATTGAGTTCATTAACTTTTTAAAAATTGCACCGTTAGTCCTAAGCCATTAAAATTGACATACTTTGCTAATGTGTCAATTACTCATTGAAATTGGTTAATGGCATGTCAGTAGTACAAAAAAAAAAAAAAAACTTCAAAACACATGCTGCCACCTTGGAAAATCATGACATGTCATATTTCTATTATGTTACTTGCAATTTTAAACACTTTGACGTTAAACACTATTAATACAAAGCTGCATTTTTCTACTATCAGTGCAAAGCTACCTTTTTCTCCAAAAAAAATTGATGTCGTTCTGATTCTCTATTCAAGAAAAGTGAGTTGTCATCCAAGAAATTGATCTATTGGTGTTAGTGTTAGTGAACCAACATCTGCAGTTGGTATTTTTAAAGAATATATTTCCACTCCTAGAGGCATATTGAATTGGCCTGATGTTAGCAATTCTGATAGAAAAGCTCTATGCAAGGCTTCATGTACTTAAGGCATATAGGGAATCTATACGGCATGTAATTATTTCAATGCAAATTGATAAAGCTCATATGGTGCTCTCAAAAGAAATAGCTCAACATTTGTGCTAGGCAATGTCACAAAAAAGATGAGCACTTGTGAAGAGGCAATCTATTATTGGAACTTTTTCATTTATGTCCATTTTCAAGATACTTTTGAATGCATATGAATATGAATGATTCATGTGGGATATACATGTATAGATCAATAGGTTTCTACCTGGTGATCTTCATAGTTCATGTAGGCATATTCATGTTAATGATATGCATGCATATGTAGTTTTTTTCTTATGTCTGGTTTTTTTCCTTCTTTCTCATGGAAGATGATAACTTTTTTACATTCTTATATGGATGTGACATGTAATGTTTTTCCAAGGTGGCAATATGTGTTCTGAAGTTTTTTTTTTGCAAGACTGACATGTCATCAACCAATTCAATGAGTAATTGACACATCAACAAAGTTTGTCAATTTTAATGGCCTAGGACTCACGGCGCAATTTTTAAAAAGTTAATGAACTTAATTGAAACAATTAAAACTTATAGGATTTAATTGAAAAAATGACATAACTTTTAGGACTTACATAGTCATTATCCCATTTATTCAAATACAATTTCAATTTTAAGATTATAAATTATAATTTCATTTTATATAATTTTATTATTTGCAATTCTAATAATATTAAAATAATTTAATATTATTAGATAATAGTGGTTTAATATTAAATAAATATTACATTACATATGATTTAAAGTATAAATTCTACATTAATTTTATTGTAAAATTAAATAGTTTATAATCATAAATTATAAGAACTTGTAACGGAATAGACATCCGATACAAAATATTAACATAGTTCTTTTATATTCTTAGCAAATTTGTAACGAATTGTTAATCAGTTAATAATTAATAACGGAAAATCCATCACAAATTTGTAAAGCCAAATATTTTGGTATAGCAAATTTTGTAATGGCTTAGAAATCTGTTACAAATTTACAATGATAAATATTACATCCTAGGATAATTTGTAACATATATCTAATCCGTTATAAATTTGTGAAGAGAATAAAACATTTGACCTTGCAACTTTTTTAATATTTTTTTTGGCTTTATCTTGACCACTATTTATTCAAATACAATTTCAATTTTAAGATTATAAATTATAATGTCATTGTATATAATTTTATTCTATGCAATTCTAATAATATTAAAATAATTTAATATTATTATATAATAGTGTTTTAATATTAAATAAATATTACATTACATAGGGGTGTGCAGAAATCGGTCAAAACCGATTAACCGAACAGATCGAAATATTTACATATATTATAAAATATTATATAAATATTATATAAAATATATTAATTTAAATAAATATGTGTAAATATTAAGAGCAAAAAATATTTCTAGTTATATTATTATTGAATAAATTTTACAAAAAAATGTTCAATTAATAAATAAAAATTTTAGAAATTATTTTCAAAAAATAAAATTAATAAATTGGTTAACCGACCAAATTGAACCGAACCGGTTTGGTTTGGTTGGATATATACTAGGTTTGATTTTGGTTTAAAATTTTATATACCTCCAGTTAGTCGGTTTGTTCGGATTCAATTCGATTTGAACCGAAATCCATCGATGCTCACCCCTACCTAACATTACATATGATTAAAGTATAAATTGTACTTTATTTTTATTATAAAATTACATATTTTATAATCATAACTTATAAGAATTTGTAACAGAATAGACATCCATTACAAAATATTAATACAATTCTTTTATATTCTTAGCAAATTTGTAATAGATTGTTAATTCGTTACTAATTAATAACATATTTTGTAACAGATGTCTATTCCGTTACAAATTTATAAAGCCAAATATTTTGGTATAGTAAATTTTGCAATGGCTTAAAAATCCGTTACAAATTGACAAAGATGAATATTTCATTCTCGTATAATTTGTAACGATTTATAAATCTGTTACAAATTTGTAACGGATTTCAAATCTGTTACAATATGTGAAGAGAATAAAATATTTGACCTTGCAACTTTTTTAATATTTTTTTGACTTTGTCTTGACCACTATTTATTCAAATACAATTTCAATTTTAAGATTATAAATTATAATTTCATTTTATGTAATTTTATTATATGCAATTTTAATAATATTTTTATTGTTGATATATATGTTAATAATTTTTATTGTTGACATATATGTATGAAATTTTTATTTTTGAGACGAAAAAAAAGTAAAAATAACAAAAACAACAAAAATCAACAAAATTTTTCAATTGTTGATTTTTGTTTTTTTTTTTTTATGTTTGTTGATTTTTGTTATTTTTCATTATTAATAATAAAATTACGACCATAAATAAATTTTTTACTTTTATTAATATTAATGATAAAAATAATAATTTTTTGATACATTTCATAATTTTTGTTGTTGTTGTTATTTTTTATTTTTAACAAAAATCAACAAATGAAAAAAAAATTGAAACAAGAAAACAACAAAAATCAACAAAATTGTGGCATCAACAAAAAAAGCCAAAAAATTATAAAAAAAAAAAAAATCAACAAACCAAAACAAAAAAATAAAAATAACAACTGAAACAACAAAACAATAAAATTCAATATTGTTGATTGTTGTTAATTGTTGTTTATTTTTATTGATTTTTTGTTGATTTTTTCATTATTAAAAACAAAATGAAGGCTATAAATAAAATTTTTACTTTTATTAGTATGAACGATAAAAAATAATATTTTTTTTTATAAATTTCATAATTTTTATTTTTTCTAATTTTAACAAAAATCAATAAATATAAACAAAGACAAACCAAAAAATTGAAAATAACTGAAATAATAAAAGCAAAAAAAATTGTAATTGTTGATTTTTGTTAATTTTTGTTGTTGTTCTTTATTTTTTCAGTTTTTTCATTATTAATAATAAAATAAAAACTATAAATATAATTCTTACTTTTATTAGTATCAATAATAAAAATAATAATTTATTTGATATATTTGATAATTTTTTGCTATTTTTATTGAAAAATAATTACTGAATACTATGGGTAATTTTTATTTTAATTGGTTAAATTTCTAAGTTCTAAATAATTATGAAAAAATAATTATTGAAGACTACGGGTAATTTTTTGTTTAATTAGCTCAATTTTTACATTCTTAATAATAGAAAGTTTCAAAATTAAAAAAATTATTATTTAGAATATAAAATTAATTACTTAAAATATACAAATTAAATTAAATAAATACAAGTATTATTATTATTATTATTATTATTATTATTATTATTATTATTATTATTATTATTATTATTATTATTATTATTATTATTATTAAATTTTTTTGAGGGAAAAAGAACTTCATAGAACAAAGAAGAGTTGGAGAAATCCTCCAAATATAGCATGAGAAGCCCAAGGTGGAACATCCTCCATCAAAATACACAAATTATCAAGAGACTGAGCCTAGCTAGCAATTAGATGAGCTACCTTATTAGCAATTCTAGGAATAAAAGAAAAAGAAACAAACTCGAAGGACCTAGAAAGAACATAAATGTCTTCAATAATAAGAGCAAAATGATTAAGCATAAGAGCAACATATGGAGAGTAAGGCTTGAATAACTAACTTGCAGTTTGATTCAACTTCAACTCAATGAAAAGAGGCATCCTTTGCCGATTGAAGACAAAGAAAAAAGAGCTTGAGCCTCCAAGTTATCAACCAAATTGTTCTGATCCATACGTTTTCCAACTGACATTAACACTTCACCATTACAGTCACGAATTACCATCCTAAAAGCAACAATCCCTTGGTTCTAAATAACGGACACACCAATGTTAAGTTTCATCGACGATGAAGCTGGTGGAACCCAAACGGAAGCCAGAGTAGCAACACCAGGCCAAACAACATCAACAGAGCAAGATCGAGCTTCCCTAAAAGCAGATAACTGTGAAGAAAAAATTTTTTTAAAAAAAGAAAAAAAGATAAAAAAGAAACACACGCGAAAAGCTGAAGATATGTTCAAAGTTTCAAAAATAAACCAAAATCAAGATAAAGATGAAAAGAGCAAAGACAAAACTTGGAAAAAAAAATAAATAAACACTGGCCACAAATGAAATTAAAGGCATTGACTAGGCCATGAGGTGAAATTTCCTCAAGAAAATATTCGGTTTGATATACATTGAGCCCAGTATTAGTTTATTGGGCCTAAAAATTCAACCTAATAATGGTTTGATGGGCCTAAAATTGAGTCATTATTGATTTTATGGGCCCAATAATCAAGCCCAATATTGTACTGATGCATATAAAATTAAGCCCAATATTTTTTTGTTAATGTTCAACTTCATAAAAATTTTGAAACATGGTTTAAAACATATGTAAGTGAAGTCTTACTCATTAAGTGTAAAATATACATCTAAATCATACCTTGAATAAGTTATTTACTTTGTAGGCATACTCTTTAATGTCTAATATCACCATTCCTTTTCTTTTGGATCTTCCAAAGTGTCCATTACGATCCATTAAGACATATTTAGGCTATTATGCCAATGGATACAAGTTTCACATTGTCAAATATAGTGATAATAAATCTACAATGAATAGTGGAGTGTGAATAAAGGGTTCTAATAATAATATAGATGAACTTGATTATTATGACTAGTTAAATGAGATTATACAATTAGAATATCTCGCATTGCCAATTAAAAGGAGAGTGTTATTCAAGTGCAAATGGTTTGATCCAATACCTACTTTAGGCATGAGAGTTCATAAACAATATAATTTAGTTAATGTGCATCATGAACAAAGTTACAATAGATATGAACCTTTTTTTTTTTAGCAACACAATCAACTTAAGTGTATTATATCAAGTATCCGAGTTTAAAGAATAATGCACATGAATGGTGGGTTGTTTGCAAAATAAAAGCTAGATTAATTGTAGAGATACAGGAATCAAGTAAAAGAACTTTGTCATCATATGCATAAGCTTTTCAAGTGGTTGATGTAAATGTAAATGAAATTCATATCCATTTAGATTAAGGTGCACATTCATTGGTTGATATAAACGGTTTATTAGTGGATATCGAGGGTGAAGATGAACCTAAATTAGAAGTACAATCAAATGATGAAGAATTTTCAGAATTATAATGATAATGATTTTTTAGAATTATAATATATTTTTTTAAATATCTACTTGAACTAAACCCTTTTTATAATTTATAAGAAATGTGAGATATCTTATTCTTATAGTTCTATAATATGTAAACACTAGATGTATGTTTGATGATATGTGAATTAGTTAAAATATTTTTATTTCCATGTAAGATATAATAGTTATAGTTTAGTTGTATTAACATTAATTATAATACATGATATATGTATGTTATGATTGATGACAATTATCTATTTACTCAATAATGTGCTTTTGCTATAAGATACTTTATACTAGTTATGGTTGATGTATTATAAGTGCCTATTTTATGAGATAAATATATGGTAGGCATGATAGATATTAGACGTGTTCGGTGGTTAGTCCAGTATTGGAGGTCGTACTAGGGATCGTAATAGATCTAGTGATGTTGAAGTATTATCAGCTCCATCTCCACATAGCAACCCACCTATTATAAATTATCAGAGTATAGATGGTAATACAACACGTACAAATACTATTCATGAGGTTTCTACATTAGCTTCTACAGTTGCTTATCTAGATGATAAAATCACACTTAAGATTGAGAATAACATGTATGTTATATATTTATAAGTTGAAATTGAATATTTTCTAAATTTTTACATTTAGGATTTTATATATTTATTGTTATTATGCAAATGTATCGTACTTGTAGTTTTGTTCATGGGCGTTCGATTGCAATGAAAATTGGAAAAATGTTTTTAAAGAATTTAGAGGATAAGGGTTATCAATGGTGTAAAGTGTCACGACCCAAAACAGGGGCCATGACCGGCGCTAGGGAACAAGAATTCTTTCGAATCCAGAACCCGTAGCAAGCCTAAAAATAAAATAAATCATGCAATAATAACCATACTCATATAATATGCAGCGGAAATAAAAATCATAATATCATAATATTATTCACATCAACTGGATTTAAATCAAATCTCATCTCATAGATATATAATCTTTTAATACAAATCCAGTTTCAGTATAATACATCTCTTTAAAATAAAATACATGAAATCCAATACTTTAATTCACGACTACTGCAGTGTCTAGATAAAATAAATAAGACTCAAGTAGATAATTTACACAAAGAAGCCGGGACGGAAGAAATCCGGCGTATCGACCTACTACTGAGGTCTGAAGAAGTTGACTCTCCTGAAAAATAGTCAACGGAGGGGAGTCAGACCTCACTGAGTGAATTACTATAATATATATACATGCATACTAAATGACAATGCATACAGTCAACGGTATATATCTACTATGTATATATACAGGCAAATACACATAGATGCAATAAAATCATTTTATATATTTTATCTGAAAATCATCTTTTATGAAGGATCACATAGAACCCTAGAATATCGCAACCTCAGAAAATAGTGTTAGACAACACTCTAGCCATACAGGCTCACTGAATCCAAATATATCCACTTAATCCATTTGGAGAGTAGACTGGCCCCGAGACACTAAGTCAACCGAGCTCCAGCAGTCTAACTGCCTGTGTGATTGGCCCCGAGACACTTGGTCAACCGAGCTCCAGCAATCACACCTCCAAACCATATCTCACACATATCAATAATCACATCAAATCAATATCCACACATAAGTTAGTATTATAGCCTAAATACTATAGGCGTACCGGTACGTACTCGGTCCTAGTGCTGCCCACTAGGTAGCACGTTCTATCGATATCCTTCATTAATAATATAAATCATTCATTCACAAATACATGATGCATGAATTTAAATAAAACAACAATATAAACCATATATATACTGGAAATATACCAAGAGTAAACCAGGTATATTTCGAATATATATATGTCAAACGAATTCAATCAAATTATAAATCAAGTTGGAAATATATTTAAAAACATTTTAAATATATTTTATTTACAAAACATGTATATAATTTAATATATACTAAAAATATACCAAAAATATACCAAAAATATACTTGAATACAAATCACATTATTTATGCATATTTAGTCAAAATGAAACATGTATTTCTAAAATCATGCATCCTAAAGCATATATATATAAAATAGTAACTCACCTAGTGCGCTCCACGAGACGGGTCTGACGGGCCTGGACCACTAGTCCTCGGTCTCGGCGCAACTAAACAAGCAATAATTAACTGACATCAGAATAAACCTAACAGAAATCCTAGAATTCGATCTAGAGTATTTAAATACGGAAACAGAATTAGGGTTCGACTGGACATCACGTTTTACGAGAATCCTACTGAAAATTCGGCAGAACCTCCCCTGTAAAACGGACATCTCTCTACTCAAAAGAGTAGAGCCGACCCTGCAAAGAAACACACTTCAAAAATAAATACCACATCTCATTCACAACCCCTCGGTCGGGCTCCAAACTACCGACCGGGGTCCACAAACACAGAATAATTCTGGAAATACCAAAAATATCCTTAAATCACAGAAATACATTTTATAGGTAGAAATTACGTAATTAACCTTGAAATACTGTAAAAACCGATAAAAACTCATTTTATTAGAAAAATCGTATATTATATATATAATTGAAAATAATTAACGAAAAATAGTTTTAATTAGTTAAAAATACCAAATAATTTATAGAAATCATTTTTATATCTTAATTAACTATTAAAATCAATTAAATTACATTTTTAGCCAATTTAGGGTAAAATTACCAAAATACCCCTATATATATAAATATACTAAAATTACTTCGAAAATTCACCAAAAATTATACAATTATCCAAAATTAATTTTCTCAACATATTTATCAATAATATCAATAATTAAACTCAATTAACCAATTAAATTCAAATAAAAACATATTTAACCTAATTTTCCCAAATTCACATAAACTTTAATAATTCAAAATAAATACTTAGAAATTCATAAAAATTCCAAATAAATTCCTATAATTCATTTCAACACCTAATTTAACCATAAACTCCAATTTCACAATTTAAATAATTAATTTCAGAAAATTAGAAAATAATATTAAAATATTCAAAAATACCCAAAAATCCAAAAAATCTCCAAAAATTCTACAAAACTTCATACATGTAGATTAAGCTACTAGGATCAACATTTGTGAAGGGAGTTTTCATGAATCAATCAATTCGAAGCTCAAAAAAATCAAAAACCCTAATGTGACAGAATTCAAAAATTCAAAACCTAACCAATTCTAGACCAATTCAGCTCAAACCAAAGCTAGAATCACATGCACTGGACCTCAAGGAGTCGATGAAGACCGGCGGTGTCGAAAACGGTGGCCGGAGGAGGGAGAAACGGCAAAGGGACGATTTCGGCCAAAAGAGGAAGAATGGAGCTGCCGGCGCCGGGGAAGGGAGTTGCTGGCGGCGGGGGGACGGCTGGGAACGGCGGTGGCAAGCCAGGAGGCACACCGACGGTAGGTGGCCGGAGTTGCAGCGGGAGGGAAGGAAGAATGGTGATGGTCGGGCGCGGGAGAGAAGAAAAGAAGAAGAAGAAGAAGAAAAAAAAGAAAAAGAAAGAAAAGAAAAGAAAAGAAAAAGAAAAGAAAAAAGAAAAAAAAGAAAAAAGAAAAATAAAAATAAATAAATAAAATAATAATAAAATAATTTTAATAATTTAATAATAAATAAAATAATTAAATAACAATAAATAAATAAACAAATAATAAAATATTAGGGTAATATATATTAAACCCTAATTAAATAAATATTCACACACGTAGTCTTTATTTAGTAATTTAAAAATACGTATGAGTTCATGCAAGTCCGAAAATACATTTAAAATAATTAATAATACATTGTTTACGTAAAAATTTCCCCGAAAATGCAAGTCCCGGGAAAATTTTACGTAAAACACTGTAAATAAAACACAGTATTTAAAATAGGTTTAAAATACATATCAACTCGTGAAAATATCATATATATACATTCAAAATTATTAACACTGCATATCCCGATACAGTGTAAAAATATTTAAAAACACGGGATATTACATAAAGTGTTCAAGGCAATAAAACAATATTATTAGGAAGAATTCAAGGTTTACATGTGATTATAATGTTTCATTATACCAAGTATATTAAACTTGATTCTAATACATATTTTTTTTCAGAAGGCTTACAAAGGGCCAACATCCTCAGATGCAAGAGTTTATGAAGTGTGGTAGAGAGTTGCAAGTTGTCATTATAGCATCAAGATTTGTAGATTAAGAAATAACAAAGGCAGAAAACCAGGGTGTGTCCCACAAACGGTTTGGGATAAGTGGACAGCTTATTGGGAAACTCCACAATAGCGAGCTAAATCTAAGACGGCTCGTAAGAATAGACTTATTGAGGTAGGTGGTGAAGGTTCTGGACATTCAAGGCACACTGGAGGTTCTTTATCGATAATGGATCACACCTTAAGAATGGTAAAAAATAATTTATTTAATGTTTATAAAAAAATATCCATTTTTTCAAGTTTGTAAACATTTTCTAATTGAGTAAGATTAAAATATAATTCTTAGGAAAGAGAGCTATAATGACCAGTTAAATTATGGGAGTTATTTAAGAAGGCACGTACTAAAAAAGATGGTTCATTTGTTGATAAAAGATCTCAAAAAATCAATGTAAGTTATTTTTTTAGTTAATGATGAATTAATCAATTCATTTTATTTATCTTCAATTAAAAAATTTTTGTTTACTTGTAGGATGAGTAAGTTATTTTTTTAGTTATTGATGAATTAATCAATTTGTTTTGTTTATTTTTAATTAAAATTTTTTGTTTAATTGTAGGATGAGGTGCAGAGTATAGTTGCTTCTATTTCTCAGACACAAGAGGAAAATCCAAAGCCTTTGTAGGTTGATATGAGCCAAGTATTCTTACAAGTAGTTGGTAGGTAAAAGAAATGACGAGTTTATAGTCTTGGATCACAGGCATAAGCATTTTATCCAGACTCATTTATTAGCTCATCCAGCTCTTGCATGAGATATGCCCATCCTGATCCTGCTATGGAGGAGTGCTTAAGACAGATAAGGAAGGAGCATGAGGAGATGCATCAAGAGCTTGAGGCGATGCATCGAGAGCATGAGGAGATAGTTAAACAACATGAGGAAATTACAAAGAAGCAAAAGGAGATGTTTAAACAGTAAGAGGAAATGCATGAGGAAATTGCTAAGAAGTAAGAGGAGATGTTTACACATCAAGAGCAAATGCGCCAACAAATGCAGGAACTCATGTCAATGTTGAAAATTCAAGATCGCAACATTGGACAATCTCTATCTTACCCAAATCTTAGGTTTTTACTTTTTTATTATTATAATTAAAACATATTGTGCTGCATAATTAAAAATTCTCAAATACTATTGTATGACATTTATATTTTTAGATTTTAATATTATATGATTTTTCTATTTGTTTAAATAATAATAATAATAATAATAATAATAATAATAATAATAATAATAATAATAATAATAATAATAATAATAATAATAATAATAATAATAATAATAATAATTTGTTATAATTAAAACATATTGTGTGCACAATTACTCAATTTATTATTCCTACTCAATCTACTACTGCTACTGCTACAAAATTTATTACTACTACTACTACTACAAAATTTGTTACAAATTTTGTAACAGTTTTGTAACAAAAAATTCTATTACTAATTTTGCAACAGATGTTATCAGTTATAAATCCATTATAAATTTGTAGCGGATTTCTTCACTTAACTACTAAGAAATTTGTAATGGATTTGTAACATATTGTAATTCTATTACAAATTGGTAACAAAATATTTGTTATAAAGTGGTTACAAAATTTGTAACACACTTGAAACTGTTTCAATCTGTTACAAATTTGTAAAGGAAAATTATGTTACTAATTTTACAACATATGCTATTAGTTACAAATCCATTATAAATTTGTAATGGATTTCTCCATTTAACTACTAAGCAATTTGTAACGGATTTGTAACATATTGTAATTCCGTTATAAATTGGTAATGAAATATTTGTTATAATGCAATTACAAAATTTGTAACACATTTGTAACGGTTTCAATTTGTTACAAAATGGTAACAGAAAATTATGTTACTAATTTGTAAAAAATGTTATCAGATACAACTCCGTTACAAATTTGAAACGGATTTGTCTAGTTAGCTAGTACGCAATTTGTAACGGATTTTTAACAACTTGTTATTCTGTTACAAATTAGTAACAAAATTTATGTTACAAAGCGATTACAAAATATTTGTAACCATCAAATTTTTAACAAAATATTTTCATTACAAATCCGTTACAAATGCCCTTTTGTAACTGATTTTGCCGTTACAAAATAGAGTTTTTCTTATAGTGTGGTTTCTACTCTTAATCATCAGGATGTTCAGGATATAGTATAGAAAGGGTGCATGGGGATTAGCCTATTGGTTAAGGGTAGTACCATTGCCATCTTAGTAATTTATAATTTTCTCCTACTTTCTTCTCTTAGTAATTGAATTCAAGAAAATTAAATTTCTGATATATTATTATAAGTCTAATTTGATGTAAAACATCCAAGTTTGAGTATATTTTTTCATTATTCTATATTGGCTTTAAAATTTTGGTTTCCTTGAGCTTTGTTTGGCATCACCCTATCTGGTTGATGCAGAGTTGGTAAAATGAAATGATTATGATGATCTTTTGGGAAAATGGAATACAATATGGAATGGTAACCATGTCGTTTGAATTAATTATGTTCAATATATTTGCATGGGCTGTAAATGAGGAATAAATGATGAGAATTGTGATGCCTATGATCTAATTTACCTTTTAACAAATTTTCACTTGAAGCTACTCTATAATTTATATAAGCTGCAGGTATAATTATATTTATTTCTTATCAAAATTATTAATTGCAGGATTCTAATTTCACTTCCTCATATTAATTAGGTCACACTGACACTTCAGTGTGTAGTTAGAAACATTAAAAGCTAGAAGACAAACTTACCCCAGAAGAGGAATTCCTTAAGCGATTATCTTGTCTCCACTTTCACTCTCCTCTTTTATTCTAATGTTTAGGAGTTTTTTTTTTCATCATTAGGATAGTTAGGATTTAGTATAGGATGGGTGTATGGGGGATCAGCCTATTGGCCGAGGGTAGCATCATGTTGATGGTTTATTCTCCTACCTTCTTCTTCTCTTGTTAATAAAATCATTACTTCTAGTTTCAAAGAAATAAAATCTTTACTTCTTAATATATATATATATATATATATATATATATATATATATATATATATATATATATACACGACATTAAATTAATGAAGATGAGTTTGTATCATTGATTATGTAGGGCATTCATGTGTATATATGTGAGAACTATAGTTTCTAAACAATATACATCATTGGAATGTTAAAAATAAATTGATCATAAGTAGCTAGATACTACTTCTTGTTCAATACTTGTTTAAGATGGGTCTGACGCAATGGTGGTCACCTAACTTTACATTTATTGGAGTTTAGGTACTAAATTTTAATTTATTTCTTTTTCCTAACTTTGATTTTGTTTCAAAAAGGATACTGTAAAAAACGTTTAGCCCTTCAAATTTCTTTTCAAAATCATTTTAATACCCCAATCTCTTTATCTTTTTAATTTAGTCTAGAAATTACAAAAAGTTTAGAAGTTCACTATTGGTGCCAATTTACATATAGAATTAATACTTAGTATTGCATTCATTCATTCATTTTAACTTACATTCAGTATAAATTAACATATAGAATTAGGTACTTTTATTTTTTTTTTTTTTTGATTTTATAGGGAAAAGGAGTAAAAGAGGTGAATGGAGAAGGAAATGAGAAAAAAGAAAAGGAAAAAATAGAGCAGAGGTAAATCATACTTGCTATTGCGGTCACAACTGGATGTGCGATTGCATATTCATCGATCCTAGTTGGAACTCAAAGCCAAGGTTCTGCACGAGCATAGATTTATAGCAATCACAGTCTTCGGGTAGCCACTCCTCATGTAGATCATGGATTATACGTGTTTGAGTCTTCTTCAGTCGAGGCCCCTCCAGCATGATTGTGATATGGCCTTTTCCAGCAAAAATACGTTGATGTGTACTGTTTAAAAAAATAATATTTAAGGGAGTTGAAAGAACAAGAGGAGAAGGCTATAAAAGGACCAGGAACGCACCTTTTGAGGGGGGGGGTCCTTTTGGAAGAAATAAAATCCTAACAACCTAAAGAGAAAAAAAGTGAAAAAGAGAAAAAGGAGGAGTAAGGAGCAAGAAATAAGACCTCCATTGAAGATCAAGCTCCTAAATAATCATTTCTCTTCCCTTTATTATTTGCTTTTTAATTTCTCTTAAGTTGTATTGAATATTGGATGATGAATATGGAAGCCATGTTTGGCTAATTTTTATTTATGTTGTTGGGTTTGTGGAAACCCATTTGAATCATGTTAAAGTTTTAGATCTTATTTTGTTTAATGCCTATTATGTTTGTTGATATTTTTTGTGTGTTGTATCCTGACAAATTACTTCCTTAGTCTAGATTTATACATTAAGAGATGGTAGATCAAGTAGACCCACAAATACTTGTTGAATGAACAATGACTTGAGAGAACTTGTAACCATTCAACCCTTTGTAAGCTCACTTAATGCGTAATATGTTTGAAGCTAACTTACTTTTATAGTGAGGATGGTAATTAAGCTATGATTCTGAGATTTAATGGATGCATATTAGTAGAGTTTAACATTGTTTGAGAGAGAGTGTTAAATGAATCTTGAAAGCTTGAGGTGTGCCTATAACTTGACTTGAGGATGAGGTGGTATGACATTCCCCAACAACATAATTCCAATTTTGATTTATTTCTCCATTTAAGTGCTTAATATTAATTTGATTAGCCTTTCATTAATTATTGTTTACTAAATTTGTTCTTTATTGATTTATTAATCCATTTGCAAGCTCTAAACATATTAAACTATAACTAATAGGTGTTTAGTTCCCAATACTCATGGGAACGATACTCTACTCTCTCTATATTACTTGTTGACATGTGATCTTAAGGTGAGCGATTGAGTCAACATTCACATTCTCTTAAGCTCTAATAGCACTCAGGTTGAGTTTATTTTTACTAGGCAAATCAAAATAATTTCTGAATTTTTCCTTATTTCCTATAAATGTATAGAAAATATGGATTTTTTTTACAAAAAAATCTTTAATTCTAGATTAAAATAGTAATTTTGAATTGTTCAATTACCAAAAAAAATTTATGAAATTAATTAGAAGTTTACTATTAAAAATATACAAATTAAAGTTTGGTAACTAAATTAAAATAAAGTTAAAGTTTGATATCCTTTTATGCATTTGAACCTGTTTAAGGAAGAAGTTGAGTGAAGATAGGATTCATAACAAAAAACCATGGATACATTACATGCAAATTCTCAACATTGTATAATTTAGCTATTATTATTTCAAAAAAATAATGGAGTATTAAATTAAAATTAAAGAAAAAAAAAAAGGATAACAATGCCTTTTATCCATCATTATCCTCAATATTGAATAGACCATTTGGACATTAACATAATTCTTGATGTTCACGTTGAATACATAGTAAAACAAAATTAAAAGCGCGATTGATATGAAGGAAATAAACCCATTAATTAGGATTGACTATATGCGAATCCAAAACCATTTAGAATATGAGAGTTGAATTAAGATAAAATCAAACCTTATTGTATCAATCATCTATAATCAGGCGTTCTCTATTTTTTCTTCATTTTTTTGAAATAAAACAAAATCTTATAAAATCAAAAGGAAGAACTAAAACTGATTTTGATAAGAGTTTTAATTGTATAATCTAAATATAAAATTTTCCATTAATTTTTTAAGTAAAAAGTTGGAAAAAAAAAAATCAAGTATACACCCAAGCATCTTAACTAAATTGACATTCTCTTAACGTATTTATCATGATTCTATTGTCCAAATAATAGAATTAAAATTAAAAATAATATACAAGTACATGAGAGTCAAGATTCACAAAAGAACCTAACAAAAGCGATAGGAACAACATCTACTAAAATTATTACAGATAAAAGAATTACAAAAATCGGGTGCCGAGTCCCACCCTAAGGTTGAGGAAGCTGAGATCCCATGTTTTGCAAGAGCATCCGATGCTGAGTTTCCTTCACGATAAATGTGTGACACAAAAATGCATTTGGGAGGTGAAGTGTAGACATTACAGCCATTGCTGCTGAATTCTCTAAGGAACCCGCATTGAGCAAGTCCAAAAAAGGTTGACTACATACATCAAATCACTTTTTAGCCATAAAAATCTCCAACCTTTAGTCTAAGCAACATGAACATCATATATTGCAGTGCAGAGTTTAGCAATGAAAGCATAATTCTACCCTATAGGGAAAGCAAATGCACCTCTTGGAAATCCTGAGGCCATTTTGCAAATTCCGCCAGTTGCAACATCTTCTGGTGAACTGAAAGCAGACCCATTAGTGTTAGCTTTAAGCCATGCAGATGGAGGAGGCTACCAAGACACTGAAATGGTTTTCGGAGCACACCCAGGAATCCCTTGAATGCGTAGAAGCTTAAGAATTCTGAATTCTTCTATCGAATTGAACATCCTCCCAAGCCAAAAGAAATCAGACCCTTTAACAAAATTCCAAATGAATCACAAAGCTGAATGAATATTTGGTTGTTGATCCTAAAAAATAAGAGCATTCCTTATTTTCCAGATGATGACCACCCCATTAATAATTGTCGCATTCTAAACAATGGCAAGCTAAGAACTAAAAGAATTTTGCATAGCATCAAGAATTAAATCCAATAAAGAACTTGAAGTCTTAAGATGTTCACCAAATAAAGAAGAAACAATGTGCCATAAAGCAGCTGTAAAAGAGCATCTAGTGAATAGATGTCCACCATCCTACACATGATCAGCGTATAAACAATAATGGGAGGCAAATTGTAATCCTTTCTTTAAGAGATTATCATCAGGGGGGGGATCTTAATGGAGGAAGAAATTCCTTCCAAATAAAAGAATGCCATGGAACAATGGGTCTGGTAATTTTGAGATGATTATATATACCCTTCACTGTATGGATTCCATTTAGAACGGCAGTCTAGATACATAAATCAGTGTCATATTTAATGGCTGAAACAGTAGTAATAGAATTCTTTACATTATCGTTAGAAATATGCTAAAGATGCCAGCTATCATTAACATGAAAATTGGACACTAAATCAACTAATTATCTTTGCTCTTTAATGGTTAATCCAAGTTGCATAACAACTGAAGGTATAACCCATTCATCAGTCCAGAACTTAAGATGACTATTATTCCTAATCAACCATAAAACTTCAGAGCTAAGAGATGAATAAAGCCGCTTAACTGAGCACCAAATAGTGGACTTGAATTAAGAGTCCAGAGGAATACCCAAAGGGTAAAGGAATCTATTTTGAAGAGTAGTAATAGGAACTTATCATCTTCCAACCTAATTTGCTTAATATTGCATCATTTAACTGTTTGAGGCGTTTAATGCCTATACCTCCTTTTACTAGAAAACAAGCAATCTTTTAGGGAATTCAAATAAGCTTCTTGTCATGAATGGAGCCCGTCCATAGAAAATTCCTCATACAGTGCTCCACATAAGAAAACAAAGATTGAGGCCAATGATAAATAGCAAAAGAGTGTAACATGGAGCTGGTGATAACCGATTTGATCAATATTAATCGGCTTGCCTAGCATTATGCACTTTAGGAATTAAAACTATAAAACTAGAATTAATTCCTGAAGTGACAGTACCAGAGATGAAAAAACTATGTAATGCAGAACAAATATCCTCTTTCACCACCTCCCAATATGTTTTATAAAAGATCCCAGTAAAACCATCAGGCCCAAGAGTACTATGCACATCCATATTAAAAATAGTTGCTCCAATTTCCGCATCTGAAGGGCAGCCCACAAGAAAAGAATTCTCTACCTCAGTGATTATAGGAGGGATAACTAAATGAATTAAATTAGTTTTAGAAGAAACTAAATTGTCAGCCTTAAAAAAGTGTTGGTAAAAATCAATAATATGATACTCAATTATTGATTTATCATTAGTGATTATGCCATCAACTTAACGATGGTGGATCCCTTATTTAGAAGAGTTCCTTGCAAACTGCTGATGGAAGAATATTGTATTGCGATCTCTTGCTACAAGCCATTTAATTTGGCTTCTTTCTTTGTAAAATATTTCTTGTTGAAGTAGACATTTATCTAAATCCTCATGGGCTTGTAATTCCTAGTTATGGAGCTCATCCGAATAGCCATGAATAGAAATATCAAATTGCACTTCTTGGAGAAAAGAATTGGCTTTATGAATATTGTCTTCAAGGTGATCAAAACAAGTTCGGTTCCATCCTTTAAGAGTAGCCCGAAGACGTTTCAATTTAGCACCCAAATACTACATGAGGTGAAGCCTATCCATTGGGTATGACCAAGAATTTAAAATGAAATCATGAAGGTTAGGATATGTTACCTAAATAGCTTGAAACCTGGATCTAGAAATCACTCTATCAGCAAAATCATAAAAGAACAATAATGGAGAATGATCTTAATGGTGTCTAGGCAGTACAGAATAAGAAATAGCATTCTAATCATTACATAATTAAAAATTACCCATAGCTCTACCCATCTTGCTATCCACCCTATGAGTTCCATGACGACCATTAGTCCATGTATACTGTGCACCACAGGAAGGAAAAGCTGAAAGAAGACAATAGTTAATGAAAGCCTAAAATTCCCTACAAGGACCCAAAACAGGAGACCTCCCCATTTTTTCATAAGCACCCAAAACTGAATTGAAGTCTCTAATAACCCTCCAACTAGAGGACAGACTAACAAGATCCTCCCAGAGAGCCAACCTACGATTTTACCAAACACTGGCATACACAAAGGAAAGCCTTTGCAACTTATTAGCAACACATCAAAAGTAACATGTTGATCATGAAAATTCATGAAAGGATTTGGGCCACCACATTTTCCTAGAACCCAAATAAAAGGTAAAGCTTTAAGATTTTGAGCAATTAAATCAATTGTAAACCTGACCAAGAGTTAGCCTCAATAGAAGAAAACTAAACCATTGGTTCCACTATACATACAAAATCAAGTGAATATTGTCTACAGAAAAAAAATAAAATGCATTGGGTATGTGAATTCCCCATACCTCGACAATTCCAGAAGAAAATCTTCATAAATTAAGTTTGTCGGGTTTTCTAGCAACTCTTTTGGATAAAGTTACCTTGCATTTTTGTTGTTGAGGCTTTTTTTGAGAGATTGTGGTCCATTGCTCTTCCTCTAAATCCACTGCATCTGCCTATGAAATCTTTTCATCGTCTTGATGTTACTGTTAAATATCAAGCAAGTGTGAATTTTCTAAATCCCTAGCCAAAACCAAGTTTGTTTTTGTATCGTCGTTCTCTACAACCCGCTAGGAGTTTTAATCTCAATAACATCATCAGGTCGATGAACCCTCTGATCATCATGCCCAATCTTTGAATCCCTCTCAACATCCAGGATGTCTTGGACATCAGCGGTGACTGCATCCAGATTGTTGTGCTGAATAGGATCCACTTCTAGAATAGTGCTCAGAAAGCAAGCACTAAAATCTTTATGTACATATGTAAATTTAGATTGATTGATGCAACAAGAAAAATTTATTGCATGAATATAAAAATTAATAATTTAAAACATTATCTAAACCAACATTTACAAAATCCATAAGAATGTCTTGTTCATGAACTAAATATGTTTGTAAAGATCATAATCAATAGTATATAATAATTAATATACAAGTTTGGATTAGCTTTATTTACTATATACATCTTAAACTGAATTTGTAAGTTACATTTTTAATCAGTTAACCCAATGAATTTAAGGATGTACGTTTTCATATTCATACAACTTATAATATACATTATGAGTAATATTCTCAAAATTATTCTTAAAATGCTAACAATAACAACCATAGCAAACTCAACGGCTATCTAAATTGTGCATTTCTAGTTATGTTTGTACTTAATTTTCTTATATCAATTAAAGATAACCAACGTAATATTTTTATTTCAAATTAGAACAGAGATTTTATTACTTTGTAGCAATTAGAATTGAATTTATAATCTTTTAAATAGTGTAGTCTAATGACAATAATGACAAAATTCAAACACTACACTTCATAATGACTAAATAGACTACTACCTAACTGGCAAGGATACTTAATTTTTTTTTGTTGGTAACATAAAATCAATGGTATATAAAATGTATAAAGCAATAACAAAAATCTTTGATAAAATTGTAGAGTGATCATAGTTAGGGGTGTAAACAAGTCAAGTTGAGTTTTGACTATCCTTTTATATTCATGAACTTTTTATGAGCATAAAAAACTTTTAAAAATATAAAATATAAATTAAAATTTTCATTAAACATTTAAAGTAAATTATTTATTAAATAAGTTATAATATTGTAGGCAGCGAGATTTAACGCGCATCCAAGTGTTTGACGATCATGACACTATATGAACCGAGGCCCACTAGAAAATACAAAATAGGCTTGGACCCAAATTGGAGAATGAGTCACCACCCAAATGAAACTCAAGACATACTCTACATCAATTAGATCCCACGGAAGTTCCCAAAAGCTGTTTTTAGATAACAAGTTCGGAAACTAGATATGGGCTTTTGGAATGCCCACTCAACCTTGTAGTTAGCCTCCATTTGTATTTGGTATTTTATTACCTTTAATTATTCAATTCTTTCGTTATTAATATGCAAATTATAATTGCCTTCGAACAATTTTCGATTTTATATTTTAGTCCAAATTTGCACATTAATTCAAATTAATACATTTTAATATGATTCATAACATTTATTACATAAACAAATGTTCATTCACAAAATAGAGACAAAATAGAGATAAAATTTCATGCAAAGAAATGAGGGAGGAGAATAGATTACAACTCTTTTGCATCAAGAAAGGGTATAATAAACAGAAAATAAATAGAAAATAAACCAATAAAATAAATAATCCTCAAGCAAGTTAAAGGCATTAAAGCTTGATGATCGAAATCATCTCAAAATTCCTAAAATGATAAGAAATTACTATCCACAAACATGTATAAACCCTACAAAAGGAAGCGATAAAGTTAATTCATAAATTAAATAAACCTAAATGAGAACAATAAACATATGATCACTTCAACTAAGGAGGATAGGCAATTGATTGAATAAGAAAGCAACTAAATTAATGAAACATGAAAATACATAAAAAGTATATAACCATATGAAACGAATAAGAAAATAACTATAAAAATACTCATGATTCTGTTGATGTGGCAAAAGCCTCATCAATGAGGCATCGCCTCTATGCATAGAGGTAATTCCATATTGCCTCAAGCTGAAGGGGGTGGCACCTCTTTGAAGATGCATCACCCGACTAACAGACAAAACAACAACTTCCATATCTCTTAAATCTCAAGTAAAGCAACATCACATGCAAATAACCAAGAATTTATTACTACACTCAGTGATTTAGATGATCATATCATAAATATAACATGGAACAAGTGGTGAATCTAAGAAACAAATTTTCCTCTTGCAAATATTACAGCAGTCTTTAATAAAATTACGGTGATTGAACATTGAATTGTCATGAATTATTATTATCTTGCTCCATTTACTATGGATAATGATGGACATCATGGCTATTAAAGTAAAAAAATTTTTGTCAAATTACAGTTCTGCCCTATTTATTTAATAATATAAAAGTTATATGATGGTCAAAGAACACTCATTTTAATTCAACAATTAATTAATTGATAGAATCTAAAATGTAAAAGGAATTAAGTGAACTCGTCATATCACAATTTAAACTCCTAAAATTTATAATTTATTTATTTATTTATTTACATTTTATTTTTATAATTTTAAATATGAGTTTGGGACATTATAGTAATACACTGCTAGTAGCGACACATTGTGCAATATTATTCTTTTACTACCATCATAATAATTTTTTTTAATTGTTTTTCATTGTAGTTGCTGATTTTTCACTCTTCTGATTATAAAATGATTTGATTATAAAAATAATTAATATAAGAATATGAATTTAATATACAAATGACTTGAGCCTTCAATTCACATAAGGTTATCAATCTTGCTTGCTATTTGTTGAACTTAAAACTATTTAAATATAAATTCATTTATGAACAAAACATAAGCCCTTATAAATTTTTTCTTCCTTTCCAACTTGGGAAGAATTATCTCACAATATATAGTATAGTTTTAGTCAGGACCAATTTCAAAATTGACATTAGTTTTTTAATCTAAATATTGTCACGTATGCTAATTAGCTTTTGGTTCAATAATTTTCTAGTTAAGAAAGATGTAGACATGATTTCACCTGCCATTTTAATTAATGATGAATTTTGTAGTTTTGTCTTGCCATTTTTAATGTGCTTATTGGGTGATGACATTGAAATATAATTTCATCGTTTTCAAATTTGGTCGTGTCAGCAGATAAACATCACATATAGAGTTTGTTATAGTTTGTTCTAACCATATGTAGTATATATACATGTTGTACATGTATTAATTTTATATATGAAAACACATTGAATTCATCTCATTTTATATTACTGAGTTGGTATCAGATCCGACCTCAAAATGACGACCTCTTCTTCATCTTCTTCTTCCTTTACTACCTCTACTACCTCTTCTTCCATTAACCTAACTACCTCACTTCCCTCTCCTATTTTCTCTTCCTCCAATCCCCCTGCACAGATTAGCCAAAAATTTTCTACCAAATTAACATCTAAAAATTATCTTCCATGGAAACTTCAATTCACCCATCTATTAAACTTCTATAACCTTCATAGTATTATTGATGGAACCAAACCCTATCCACCCAAAGAATGAGTCAATCTTGATACCCACCAAAATGAACCCAATCCGAACTATCTTCAATGGTTTGCTAAAGATCAAATCCTCTTCTCTTGGTTATTATCCTCCATTACTGAAGACATTTACCCTCACCTTCTCGGTCTCAGTTCTTCTTCTGTTGTTTGGAATGCTCTTGCAACAGCATTTGGCACTATTAGCCATGCCCAAAAGACTCAACTTCATATTGAATTGCACAACTTGCAAAAAGCCGATAAGTCCATCTCTGAATTTCTTTATCAAGCCAAATCTATAGCCGATTCCCTAACACTCGTTGGTCAGCCTATTTCCGATGTTGAGTTCAACGCCATCATTTTCAGACAACTTAGAGATGATTATAATCCCATTATTATAGCTCTTCAACAATGCCCTTTGCTTCCTACTTTTCATGATCTCCATGGGCAGTTTGTTTCCCATGAACTATTACTAAAAACACAACAACCTATCATTTCTAGTGTTCATGTTGCACAGCGCTCAACTAGTGGACCACCCTATCCTTCTTCTTTGCCTTTTCGTGGACGATTTCAACGAAACAGAGGTCGTGGTCGCAACTCTTGCAGATCACCGGTGTTTTCCCAAATCTATGGTTTTCAAAATCACACAGCTCTTCAATGCTGCAAACAATATGATTCACAGTTCCAAGCCTTTTCACCATCAGCACCTCTCCCACTAAAGGCAAAACTCTTCATTTACGGGACGTTTTACATGTTCCACACATTACAAAACCTCTATTATCTGTTAGCAAATTATGTACTAACAATCCTTATTTTATAGAATTTCATGATGATCATTGTATAGTTAAGGACTGACAAACGAAGCAGCCCATTCTTCACGGAACACTTGACTTGGGCCTCTACAAGCTCCGCCATGTCCTTCAACGCCATAATAATTTTGGACCCGCTACTTTTTTAGTTACTTTGGAAGACTGGCACAACCGTCTTAGTCTTCCCAATTATCAAACAGTTCGTGCTTTAGTTCGATAGTTTCAGTTACTATATTCTTTAAATAAAATCTCCACCAATAAATGTGAAGCTTGTTGTCTTAGCAAGATGCACAAAATCTCTTTACCTTTGACACAACATTGATGTTCCAGACCATTGCAATTGATCCATTCTAATGTTTGGGGACCAGCCCTAATGTGTTCTTCTAATGGTGATAAATATTTTGTAATCTTTATTGATGATTTTTCTCTGTTTACATGGTTGTTTCCAATCAAGAACAAGAGTGATGTGTCTTCTATCTTTTATCAATTTCATAAAATGGTTGAAAATCAATTTGGTTGCAAAATTCAATCTTTTAATTCAGACTGGGGTGGCGAGTTTAGGCCATTACATACTCACTTTAAGAATTCTAGAATCATGCATAAAATTACTTGTCCCCATACACATGAACAGAACGGCACTGTAGAGAGAAAACTTCGCAATATAGTTGACATAACCTTGGCACTTCTTGGTCCTTGTGGGGTACCGTTTCGATATTGGCACTATGCCTTTGAAACTGCTATCTTTTTAATTAATCGGATGCCTAGTAGTTCTTTATCTAGCTACATTCCCTTTCAATTATTATTTAAACAGTCACTAAATTATTTATTTTTGAAGGTTTTTGGCTATGCAGTGTCCCTCTTCTTTAACCATATAATCGTCATAAGTTTGCTTTTCAATCAAAGAAATGTGTCTTTTTAGGCTATTCTCTGCATCATATGGGCTATCGATGTCTTGACAAAGATTCGGGCCAAATATACATGGCCTATCATTTCCAATTTGATGAGAGTGACCTACCATTCAAAGATATCCCAACTACACAACCAATCTCTCCTGACCAACAGTCCACCGAACACCAGCTGCCTTGGTTACAACTCTCCTATTCATTACCAACTACTCAACATTAATCAGTACCATCAACATATGTCTTATCACACCCAATAACAACATCACAGAGTTCCACTTTAGGTCAGTCACCTACCTTATCACCCTTACCACACTTGTCCATGTCTACCTTAAACTCCTTGCCCTCATCCTCTCATCCTATTCAATCCCTATCCAACACCTCATCCACATCTCCAATAACCTCATCCACCAACCAGCAACAATCATCCCCAATCTTACCCTAACGTACCCATCACACGGTTTTATGACCTCATCCCAAACTAAACTCCAAATATGCACTCTTCACTTCTACTACTATATCATGACCTATCTCTTCGCCTGATACACCTTCACTAACGTCCACTCCAAATCCACACTCATAAACAGATTCTTTGCCACCCCTTACCGAACCAACGTCCTATATATAAGCCAAGAAATTCCACCAATGGTGTCAAGCCATGGAAGCTGAAATCAATGCCTTGTCCCAAACCCAAACATGGACTCTAGTTCGTAAACCACTAAATGTTAATGTAGTTGGTAATTGCTGGATATTCAAAATAAAAAGACATGCTAATGGCACCATTGAACGGTATAAAGCACGATTGGTCGTAAAAGGATACACTTAAGAGCATGGTCTTGACTACACTGACACTTTTAGTCCCGTTGTCAAGCCTATAACTATTCGAATAGTCATCTCTATTGCTCTCTCAAAAAAATGGTTCTTTAGATAACTCGATGTTAGTAATGTTTTTCTACATGGCAATCTAGAAGAGACGGTTTATATGCTTCAACCTCAGGGATTTATAAGTTGAGAGTTTCCACACCATGTCTGCAAATTACAACGATCTCTTTATGGCCTCAAACAGGCTTCAAGGGCCTGGTTTCAACGCCTTGGAAACTTTTCAAATCAGATTGGTTTTTTGGGCTCCCAGTCTGATTCATCTCTATTCATTTACAATCATCATAGCTCCATTTTTTTTCTCATTGTCTATGTTGATGATGTGATTCTTATAGGAAATACACACGACATCCTTCAAACCATATTTTCTAAGCTATCTTCAGAATTCAAATTGAGAGACCTTGGCAACTTGAATTATTTCTTGGGAATTCAAGTTCATCATCTCTAATGTGGCATGGCTCTTTCTTAACAATCTTATGTGACAGACTTACTGCGTAAAATGAATATCTCCGATGCCAAATTATGTCCTACACCCATGGCTCCAGGTAAATCTCTATCTATATGCTAACAACTTACTCAAACATGATGAGGCAGTTCTCTATCGTCAATGTTGTGGTAGTCTTCAATATGCAAGTATCACCCGTCTGGATATTTCTTTTGCTGTCAATTTATGCATCAACCAACTGACATGCATTTTTAAGCTTTAAAACGAGTGCTACGCTACTTACAAAGGACATTAACTTCTAGTTTGTTTCTTACTTCTTTCCCTTCCTCATCATAATTAATTGCCTTCAGTGATGCGGATTGGGCTAGTTGTCTGGATGATCATCGTTCTACTAGTGGTTACCTTATTTATTTCGGCAGTAATTTAATTGGTTGGAACTCTAAGAAACAAAAGATCATTTCCCGATCTTCTACTTAGTCTGAATTTAAAGCCGTGGCAGATGTATGTGTCAAACTCAAGTGGCTCACTAACTTGTTGTGTGAACTTGGTGTACATGTTTCTTCAATACCACATGTCTGGTGTGATAATATTGGTGTTGTGTTTCTATCAACTAATCCAGTTTTCCATGCTTGGACACGCCATATTGAAGTAGACTATCACTTTATCCGTAGCCTTGTGTCCTCAAAACAGCTTTTAATTGGACCTCTATCTTCTTTGGATCAATTAGCAGATGTTCTTATTAAACAACTATCCAAAGGATTATTTCGAGCATTTGTTTCTAAGCTTTGGTTACTCTCTGTTACACCAGCAGCTTGTGGGAGGTGTCAGCAAATAAACATCACATATAGAGTTTATTATAGTTTGTTGATATATACATGTTGTACATGTATTATTTTTATATAAGAAAACACATTGAATTCATCTCATTTTATATTACTGAGTGGTCGAATCCAACCATTATATATATATATATATATATATATATATATATATATATATATATATATATATATATATATATATATATATACGTGGCGTTAACCGTTATTCCAACTTCCATTTTATATTCATGTAAAGTGTTGAATTATCCAAAACCATTCAATATTGTTAGTTTTGGTAACATGGCATTAACCATTCAACTTCCATATTATATTCATGTATCATTTTCATTGTATTTAATGCTTATTAATGATTTATCAACATTAGCATGATTAAGGCTAGGTTATAGATTGAGATATCATAACTCTAATAGAATTATGAATACAAATTTCATTTATAATTAATTAGAGACATTAAAAATAAGAGGAATTCTAAATTGAATAAAGTTAATTGATTCATAATTTCAGGATTTTTTTTTTCAATTTGTAATGAGAATTGAGGTTGATACTGTCATTTTAGAATTATGAATTTAATCTAGTTAATACTTGAGAGATATTATGCATTAATCAAAGAATTCACATACTTGATTGCTTAATTATTATGATGAGAATAATTCCTAACAAGTTCATTTCTATAAGTTTATTTATTTGATTTAATATTTATGTGTTAATTTTAGTGGTTTAGTTTAGGTTTCCAAAATATAAAATTGAATTAAAGCTTTAAAAAACAAGGAATCAGTAAATAAGTGATTAGATCGAAGTCTCTTGGGACTATATTCTTTTTACTATTCGTCAATACCATGCACTTGTAGTTTCACAATAAGTTTTTGGCACCGTTGTCAGGTACTTTTGATCTAACATTATAATTAATCTAATTTTTGTTAGGTTAAGGCAAAATATTATAGTTTTATTGTTTTGATTTTCTTTATTATTTTTTTTTTTGCAGGATTTTTTGTAGTGTATATCTAACACCTAAGGAACACGGACATACCCTCTTACTTTTATACTAGAGCCTACAAGGTTTGAAAGAGAGAATATAAGGCACTCTCAAAGGGAATCAAGCACTAATACGCCAAATGCATATTTCTATTATATTAAAGGTTTAATTTCCTAAATAGGGATTACTTGTAGGAGAAGAATGCCTAATCCAAATAGCAAGAGAGTCCTTAATTAAGAAGGCTTTTGGATAAAAGATACTTCTCAAAAGGCATAAGTTTTAAACATATGAGGATTCGTAATCCTATTAGGTTTGAGTATCACTATTTTTATAAATACTCTCCATCTCCCTCATTCTTATTCATTATATTATTTGCTCATTATTCTCTTTATCTCTCTAAACTATCTTTCTATACATTCTCTAACTTAGGCGTTTAAGGGTTTGTGGGGATCCTCCCCACCTCTCAATTTGCTCATTGTTGATTGCTTGCACGACTCAAACTCAGAGGTTCCAAAAACAAGTTATCAAGTGGTGTCGTCTATGGAAAACTCTTAAGTCTAAGCTATTGTTATCTACCGAGCAAAGCATTGGCATTATAACTTCTAGTCCTCCACCAATCACAACTTTTATTACTCATATCAACCCATTAGCTCCTATCTCACCAATTGATCTAACAACCACCATCCTACCCATCAATCCATCTACTCTCATTCTTCCAATTAATCCATTAGCACCTCTTCAGCATATTGGACCTTCAGTATAGGCTCCCCTCGGGGTGTATACTCCACTCGACTTTACTCAAGGATGGTCAACCCCAAGCATAAATTTCCCTTATTATGCTCCTTTGCAGCACATTAGCAAACCTATAACCTCCATACCTTTCCTAAGTCTATTAAGAACTCCCATCATAAACACACAAGACCTAAACATTATAACCCAAATACTCAACTTGCCTTCATCTAGCAAAGAGGTGATGATTATCAATATCCAAGCATAAATTACACTGATGCAACAACATTTGAATGCCTTGATTTAAGACAATAGTCCTAGAAGGACCAATCCAGAGAACAATGCACCAAAACCATCAGTTGCAGCTCAGAGCATGCCCAAAGGAATAAAGAAGGCTGCAAAAATCTAGAAGGAGAATCCATAATGAGTATCCCGAGTTTGGAAGACTCAAATATAGCTTGAAAGGTTAAGAAATTAATCCAAAAGGCTCGTACCGGACCTAAAAAGGAGGACAAGTGTGTCATGGATAAAACAACACCCTTTGTAAGCATAATAGTCAAAATGGAGATTCAATCCAAATTTAATATGCCCTAACTAGACCTGTTTGATGGTACCAAAGATTCAATTAACCACATATCATAATTTAGAATAAGGATGATGCTTTATAACATAAATGATGTCATCATGTGCTGAGTTTTCCTCAACAAACTTACCAAGAATGCTCAAAAGTGGTTTCATCAACTCCCTAAAAACTCTATCTCATCCTTTCAGGAATTAGTTGAGAAGTTTGAGACTCAATTTATCACTAATGTTCCTTTGCTAAAAACGTAAATGATCTCCGGATATGCAAAAAAGAAGCCATATAATCATTAAGAGGCTACCTATATGTCGGTAAAATTAGCTACAAATTTTTCAAATTTGTTGCTAATTTTAACAACGGATTTTGAAAATCTGTCAATAAAATTAGCAATGGAGTTTATAATTCCATTGCTAATTTTGCGACGGATTTTCGAATTTCGTCGCTAATTTAGCAAATTGAAAAAAAAAATTCATATTTTTTTCACTTGAAATCAAATTTAGTACCTAATATAACATTAAATATTTTTCAAAATCAAATTATAGTAATTTAGAAATTTAAAATAATAATAAAAATCAGATACCATTAAATATTTTTTATAAAATTACACATCAATTTCAAAACAACCATAAATTCAATACATTGTTCCAAACATAAAACCCACACAAATTAACATCATTAGTTATCCAAATTAACTACATCATCAATTATGCAAAATGATTATGGACCTATAGCATCATGATTTGGAAACTACTGTAATATCCCGAGATTTTTAATATTTTTAAACTGCATCGGGATATGCAGTGTTAATAATTTTGATAAATATATTTGATTATTTAATTAGTTTGATAATTATTAAAGTTATTTTAATTATTTTAAATTTCTTACGTAAAATTTTTCCAAGAATTTTATTTTTGGCAAAATTAAAAATTAAATAAATTTTTATTAATTATTTTAGTCCATTTTACGTATTTGCATGAGTCCATGCACGATTTTAATTGTCGTATTAATATACATACATAGACATGCATATATATACACATTTAATAAATTAGGGTGGGTTTGTTTTTAATTAAACCTTTATTATATAGTTTTAATAAATTAATGTGTATTATATAAATATATGTATATGTATATAATATTAGGTTGATTTTTTTTATATATGTGGTGTACAATTATTTTGAATATAATAATATATATTATAATAATTAAATTTAAAGTTATATATATATATATATATAAACAAAATAAAAGTTTGTCAAATTTACCAAACTTGCCATCGCCATTATCCTTCTTCCCCGACGCATTCCCCTTCCATCTCCGACCCTTCCAAGCTTCACCATCACCGGAGAAGTGCCTCCCAGCCAACCACCACCCTCTCCAACCCATTCCGCCACTTTCTCCTTGCTTTTCCGGCATCGTTTGTGTCACGACCCAAAACAGGGGCCATGACCGGCGCTAGGGAATGGGAATTCTTTCGAATCTGGAACCCGTAGCAAGCCTAAAAATAAAATAAAACATGCAATAATAATAATAACAATATCAAACTTGCAGCGGAAATAGAAAGCATAAATATAATAATAACATCTCCATCAACTGGATTTAAATCAGATCTCAACTCATCACATATATATATAAAACTTTTTCAATATAAATCCAGTTTCAATAATACAAAATCTCATATAGATGAATACATGAAATCCCACAATTTAATTTACAACTACTGCAGTGTCTAGATTATACAAAAATAAGACTCAAATAAGTAATTTACACAAAGAAGCCGGGGCGGAAGAAATCCGGCGTACAGGCCTGCTACTGAGGTCTGAAGATATTGACTCTCCTGAAAAATTAGTCAACGGAGGGGAGTCAGACCTCACTGAGTGAATTACTATAATATATATACATGCATACTAAATGACAATGCATACAGTCAACAGTATATACAATATGTATATACACAGGCAAATTCACACAGATGCAGAAAATCATTTTTTATATTTTTTATTGAAAATCACAGTTTATGAAGGATCACATAGAACCCTAAGATATCGCAACCTCAAAAATAGTGTTAGACAACACTCTAGCCATACAGGCTCACTTAATCTAAATATATACACTTAATCCATTTAGACAGTAGACTAGCCCTGAGACACTAAGTCAACCGAGCTCCAACAGTCTGACTGCCAGTGTGATTGGCCCCGGTACATACTCGGTCCTAGTGCTGCCCACTAGGTAGCACGTTCTATCGATATCCTTCATTAATAAATAATAAAACATACATTCACAATTAAATAAAATAACAATATAAACCATATATATACCGGAAATATACCAAAAATAAACCAGGTATATTTCGAGTATATATACGTCAAATCAATCCAATCAAATTATAAATTAAGCTAGAAATATATTTAAAAACATTTTAAATATAGTTCATTAACAAAACATGTATATAATTTAATATATACCAAAAATAAACCAAAAATATACTTAAATACAAATCACATTATTTATGCATTTTAATCAAAATAAAACATATATTTCTAAATCATGCATCCTAAAGTATATATATATAGTATAGTAACTCACAAATTAGTGCGCTCCACGAGACGGGTCCGACGGGCCTGGTCCACTAGCCCTCGGTCTCGGCGCAACTAAACAAGCAATAATGACAGACATTAGAATAAACCTAACAGAAAATCCTAGAATTCGATCTAGAGTATTAAACACAGAATTGATATTAGGGTTCGACCGGATATCACGTTTTACGAGAATTCTATCGAAAATCCGGCAGAACCTCCCCTGTAAAACGGACATGTCTCTACTCAAAAGAGTAGAGCCGACCCTGCAAAGAAACACACTTCGAAAAACTACACAGAGCACAATCAAAATCCCACGGTCGGACTCCAAACTACAGTCCACCGACCGGGGTCCACAAACACAGAACAATTTCAGAAATACCAAAAATACCCTTATATCACAGAAATACATTTTATAGGTAGAAATTACATAATTAACCTTAAAACACTGTAAAAACCGATAAAAACTCATTTTATTAGAAAAACCGTATATTATATATATAATTGAAAATAATTCACGAAAAATAGTTTTAATTAGTTAAAAATACCAAATAATTTGTAGAAATCATTTTTATACCTTAAATAACTATTAAAACCAATTAAATTACATTTTTAGCCAATTTAGGGTAAAATTACCAAAATACCCCTATATATATAAATATACTAAAATTACTTCAAAAAATTCACCAAAAATTATACAATTATCCAAAATTAATTTTCTCAAAATATTTATCAATAATATTAATAATTAAACTCAATTAACCAATTAATTTCAATTTAAAACACAATTAACCTAATTTTCCCAAAATTACATAAACTTCAATAATTCAAAATAAATACATAATAATTCATAAAAATTCCAAATAAATTCCTATAATTCATTTCAACACCTAATTTAACCATAAAACACAATTTCATAATTTAAATAATTAATTTCAGAAAATTAGAAAATAATATTAAAATATTCAAAAATACCCAAAAATCGAAAAAATCTCCAAAAATTCCACAAAAATTCATACATGTAGATTAAGCTACTGGGATAAACATTTGTGAAGGGAGTTTTCATGAATCAATCAATTCAAAGTTAAAAAAAATCAAAAACCCTAATGTGACCGAATTGGAAAATTCGAAACCTAAGCAATTCTAGACCATTTAAGCTCAAACCAAAGCTAGAATCATACTCACTGGAGCTCAAGGAGAAGAAAAAGACCGGCGGTGTCGAAAATGGTGGTCGGAATTGTCGTGATCGACGGTGAAGAGAAGTTCGGCTTCTCCGGCCAAAAATGGCTTCCAGGCGCCGGAAATGGCCGCTGCAGGAGGCGAGGAAGGCTGGGGAAGGAGGTGGCACACCGGACGGCACACCAACGGTGAGAAATCGGCAGTTACAGGGGTCGGGCGGCGAGGAAACGATCGAGAGGGAGAAAAGAGAAGTCGGGGGCAAAATGGTAATTTTCCAAAAACTGTGTTTTTTTGATATATTATATGTATATATATATACTTTATACTATATAATAAAATAATATTAAATTATACACATTAAATATACACCACAACATAAAATTTAATATTTTAATAATTTATACTAAATAAAAATAATTAAATAACAATAAAATAATTAATTAATTACTAAAATATTAGGGTAATAAATTAAATCCTAATTAAATAAATAATTACACACGTAGGCTTTATTTAGTAATTTAAAATTACGTATGAGTTCATGCAAGTCCAAAAATATATTTAAAATAATTAATAATAAATTATTTATGTAAAAATTTTCCCGAAAATGAAAGTCTCGGGAAAATTTTACGTAAAGCACTGTAAATAAGACACAATAATTAAAATAGGTTTTAAATACATATCAACTCATGAAAATATCGTAATATATATATACAAAATTATTAACACTGCATATCCCGATACAGTGTAAAAATATTTAAAAATACGGGATATTACAGTTTGGCCGTGGTTTGGTCGGAAATCTATAAATCACCATTGATTTTGTTCTCCTTCATCCGACTACCATTTTTTATGATTCTAGTGTGGTTTTGCTCCTAGAACTCCATAAAAACTGATTCTAAGCTCCTTGTAGCTTGAAAACTCGATTTGGTAAGGATTTAAGCTTGATTTTCATTTCGGCCACTTTGAGTTCTTAATTTTTTTGAACTTCGATTCTAATGATTCAAGCTTACTTCCTTCACAAAGATTGATCCTAGTAGCTCAATCTACATCCTAGAATTTTTGTGGAATTTTTAGAATTTATTTTGATTTTTGTGAATTTTTTATTATTTTATTAATATTTTCTAATTTTCGTAAATTAATTAAATAAATTATGAAATTGTGATTTATGGTGTTTATAGGTGTTAAAATGAATTTTGGAAATTTATTTTTAAATTTTGTGATTTTTTTATAATTATTATGAATTTATTTAGTTTAGGTGATATTTGAAAAATTAGGTTAAATGAGCTTTTTGTTAAAAGTAATTGGTTAATTGAGTATAATTATTGATTTCATTGAATTATATGTTGAGAAATTAATTTTTGAGCAATTGTATAATTTTTAGTGAATTATTGAATAATTATAGTATATTGTGTGAAATTGTATATAACTAGGGGTATTTTAGTAATTTGGTACTAAATTGGTTGAAATTTAAGTTAAATTATTTTTAATAATTAATTGAGGTATAAAAATGATTTTTTACAAATTATTTAGCATTTTTAACTAATTAAAACTATTTTTTCAAAAATTATTTTCAAAATATATATAATATACTATTTTTGTAAATAAATAAGTTTTTAATAATTTTTAATATGTTTTTGGGCTAATTAAGTAATTTGGATTTACAAAATGAATTTTAGTTAATATTTGTGAACTTATCGAGAATTATTGATTTTTAGTGATATTATATTAATATTAGGGTTTTGAGTAAATATTGGGGAAATAATTATTTTTAATATTTAAATATTAAATTTTTTATATTTTGGTATTAAAAAGGGTATTCTTGGTATTTAAGGAATTTTAATATATTTTGTATATATTCTTGTGAATTGTGAACCTCGGTCGGTGGAATTTGTAGTTTGAGGTCCGACCGAAGGGTTTTGAGAATTCTATTTCGAAGCGTGTTTTCTATGCAGGATCGGCCCTACTTTTATAGGGAGATGTCCGTTTTACAGACGAGACTCTGTCAAAATTTCAATAGATTTCTCGTGAAATGTGACATCCGATTCGAGTCTAATTCTGAATTCTTGATTGAATATGTCTATAGTAATCCTAGAAGTATAGAGTTAGAAGTTTATTCTAACGGTTATTATTATTTTATTTTTCTAGCTGTGCTGAGACCGAGGCCTAACAGATCAGGCCCGCCGAGTTTGTCTCATGGAGCGCTAATATGTGAGTTATTATACTGTATATATATGCATTGCATATAAGATGCATCATTTAGGGATTTTCATTTTCATTATATGTTTTTTTAAAAAAAAAGTGGTTTAAAATATCATATTTTTGGTATATCTAGGGTTTATACTTTCATATACACATGTTAAATAATTACGCATGTTATTTTGATATATGCACGTTAAATAATTAGGTTATGTTAGTACATTTTAGTATATATATACATGTTTTAACTGTATATTTAGTCATAATTATTTTATAGAATGATTAGTATACTTTAGGTATATTTTAAGTATATGTTAGGTTTATTCCTCAATAATTGCATGTCATATTATTGACTTACACTTAAGTTGTTTTTAAATACATTTTTTGGTATATTTTTGATGGATTTCCAAATAAATGCATGTTTTATTATTGATTCAAATCTAACATATTAGTGGTATACTTAGGGTTTATTTGTGAGATATGCATGCTAGAAAATTATATTATTTTTGGTATATTTGTGAATATATGTCAAACCTAAATGTGTGTTTTAGTACATATACATATTTAAATGAATATTTATGCATAACTGTTTTATTAATTGATTTGTGTACTTAGGGTATATCTTTAGTATATCTAGGTGCATTTGTAAGCAAACGCATGTTATATTTTTAAAATGCACTTAAACTGTTTTTAATTATATTAATGTTTTACCTTTAGCATATTTCATGTTTTATTTGACATATATATACCCGAAATATACTTTGTACATTTTAGGTATATTTCTGGTATATATATGGTTTATTTTACAATTATGAATGATTTAATGTAAATGAAGGATATCAATAGAACGTGCTACCTAGTGAGCAACACTAGGACCGTGTACATACTGGTGCGATAGATCAGGGTTGAGTGAGAATCAATTGTGGTGATTATAATTGATTTTATTAAGATCGATGGTGTGATTAATAGTGTGATTTGGGGGCTGTAATATCCCGTGTTTTTAAAATAGTTTTACATTGTACCGGGATATGCAGTGTCAATAATTTTTGTATATATATTATGATATTTTTATGAGTTGATATGTATTTTAAACCTATTTTAATTATTGTCTATTATTTTCAGTATTTTACGTAAAATTTTCCCGGGACTTGTATTTTCGAGGAAATTTTCACGTAAACAATTTATTATTAATTATTTTAAATGTATTCACGGGTTTGCATGAACTCATACATATTTTTAAATTATTAAATAAAGCCCGTGTGCGTATATTTATTTAATTAGGGTTTATTAATTCCCTAATATTTTATTAAGTATTTAATTGTTTTAATTGTTATTTAATTAATTTTATTTGGTATAAATTATTAAAATATTATTATTTTAATGTGTGTGATGTATATTTGATGTGTGTAATTTAATATTATTTTAATATATAGTATAAAGTATATATATATACATATATACATTAAAAATCAAAAGAATTGGAAAATTACCATTTTGCCCCCGACAGTTTTTCTTCTTCTTCTTCTTCTCCGATCGTTCCCTCACCGTTCCGGTCGCTGCCGTGCCGTTCCTTCACCGTGGGTGTACCGTCCGGTGTGCCACCATCTTCCCCGACCAGTTTCGCCACCTGTGGAGGCCGTTTCCGGCGTCGGGAGAGTGATTTTGGCCGGAGAAGCCGAAAATCAACTCACCGTCGATCACGTCGATTCCGGCCACCGTTTTCGACACCGCCGGTCTCTTTCTTCTCCTTGAGCTCCGGTGAGTGTTATTCTAGCTTTGGTTTGAGCTAAAATGGTCTAGAATTGCTTAGTTTTCGATTTGTCAAATTCGGCCTATTAGGGTTTTTGATTTTTTTCGAATTGTTCTTGATTGATTCATGCTTAATTCCTTCACAAATGTTGTTCCTAGTAGCTTAATCTACATGTATGAATTTTTGTAGAATTTTTGGAGATTGTTTGGATTTTTGGGTATTTTTGAATATTTTAATATTATTTTCTAATTTTCGGAAATTAATTATTTAAATTATGAAATTGGAGTTCTTGGATAAATTAGGTGTTGAAATGAATTATAGGAATTTATTTGGAATTTTTATGAATTTCTAAGTATTTATTTTTAATTATTGAAGTTTATGTGATTTTGGGAAAATTAGGTTAAATGTGTTTTTATTTGAAATTAATTGGATAATTGAGTTTAAATATTGATATTATTGATAAATATGTTGAGAAAATTAATTTTGGATAATTGTATGATTTTTGGTGAATTTTTGAAGTAATTTAGGTATATTTATATATATAGGGGTATTTTGGTAATTTTACCCTAAATTGTCTAAAAATGTAATTTAATTGGTTTTAATAGTTATTTAAGGTATAAAAATGATTTCTACAAATTATTTAGTATTTTTAACTAATTAAAACTATTTTTCGGGAATTATTTTCAATTATATATATAATATACGGTTTTTCTAATAAAATGAGTTTTAATCGGTTTTTACTATGTTTTAAGGTTAATTATGTAATTTCTACGTATAAAATGTATTTCTGTGATTTAAGGATATTTTTGGTATATCTGGGATTGTTCTGTGTTGTGGACCCCGATCGGTAGTTTGGAGTCCGACCGAGGGATTGTGGTTGAGTGTGGAGTTTATTTTTGAAGTGTGTTCTTTGCAGGGTCGGCTCTACTCTTTTGAGTAGAGAGATGTCCGTTTTACAGGGGAGGTTCTGCCGAATTTTCGGTAGAATTCTCATAAAACGTGATGTCCAGTCGAACCCTAATTTCTAATTCTGTTTCCGTATTTTAATACTCTAGATTGAATTCTAGGATTTCTATTAGGGTTAATCTGATGTCGATTATTTATTTCTTGTTTAGTTGCGCCGAGACCGAGGACTAGTGGTCCAGGCCCGTCGGACCCGTCTCGTGGAGCGCATTAGGTGAGTTACTATATTATATATATATGCTTAGGATGCATGATTTAGAAAATGTATGTTTTATTTTTACTAAATATGCATAAATAATGTGATTTATATTCAAGTATATTTTTGGTATATTTTTGGTATATAATAAATTATATACATGTTTTATTAATAAAATATATTTAAAATGTTTTTAAATATATTTTTAGTTTAATTCATAATTTGATTGGATTTATTTGACATATATATACTCAAAATATACCTGGTTTATGTTTGGTATATTTTCGGTATATATATGGTTTATATTGTTGTTTCATTTACATTCATGCATCATTTATTGTGAATGAATGTTTTATTATTTATTAATGAAGGATATCTATAGAACGTGCTACCTAGTGGGCAGCACTAGGACCGAGTACGTACCGGTACGCCTATAGTATTTAGGCTATTATACTAACTTATTTGTGGATATTGATTTGATGTGATTATTGATATGTGTGAGATGTGGTTTGGAGGTGTGATTGCTGGAGCTCGGTTGACCAAGTGTCTCGGGGCCAATCACACTGGCAGTCAGATTGCTGGAGCTCGGTTGACTTAGTGTCTCGGGGCCAGTCTACTGTCCAAATGGATTAAGTGGTTATATTTGGATTCAGTGAGCCTGTATGGCTAGAGTGTTGTCTAACACTATTATTCTGAGGTTGCGATATTCTAGGGTTCTATATAATCCTTCATAAAAGATGATTTTCAGATAAAATATATAAAAACGATTTTTCTGCATCTGTGTGAATTTGCCTGTATATATATACATATTAGATATGTATTATTGACTGTATGCATAGTCATTTAGAGTGTATGTATATATATTATAGTAATTCACTCAGTGAGGTCTGACTCCCCTCCGTTGACTATTTTTCAGGAGAGTCAACTTCCTCAGACCTCAGTAGCAGGTCGATACGCCGGATTTCTTCCGCCCCGACTTCTTTATGTAAATTGTCTACTTGAGTCTTATTTATTTTATCTAGATACTGCAGTAGTTGTGAATTACAGTATTGGATTTTATGTACTTTATTTTAAAGGAGATATATCATGTTAAACTGGATTTGTATTAAAGAGATTTTATATATATGAGGAGATGAGTTTTTTTATTTAATCCAGTGATGAAAATGATATTGTGATATTTCAGATTTTTATTTCCGCTGCATATATATTATATGGTTATTGTTATTGCATGATTTATTATTTTTTTTTTTAGGCTTGCTACGGGTTCCGGATTCGAAAGAATTCTCGTTCCCTAGCGCCGGTCATGGCCCCTGTTTTGGGTCGTGACAGGGGCCAATCACAGCGAGAGTTAGACTGCTGGAGCTCAATTGACTTAGTGTCTTAGGGCCAGTCTACTGTCCATAATGGAATAAATGATCTATTGATTTGATTGAGATGTGAGGTGATAGATAGTGTGATTACTGGAGCTCGGTTGACCAAGTGTCTCGGGGCCAATCACACTGACAGCCAGACTGCGAGAGCTTGGTTGACTTAGTATCTCAAGGCCAGTCTACTGTCCAAATTGGAATAAGTGTTCTATTTGGAATCAAGTGAGCCTATATGGCTAGAGTGATTATATGGTTGATTGAGGTTGCGATTATTAGGGTTCTATGGATCCTTCATGAATTAAACTAAATGCTTTATGCATTTAGTATATTTATATAAGCAAAGTTAGCATATGCGTGGAATGCATGAATATACATATATATATGTGAATGCATGATTGGATATGTTTTAGATTACATGTATATATAGTATAATAATTCACTCAGTGAGGTCTGACCCCCCTCAATTTTTTTTTTCAGGAAATCCTATATCGTCATACCTTAGTAGTAGAGTCTCTCGCCGGTGTCCTTTCGTCCTGGCTATCTTATGTAAATGTATATTTTGAACTTTGATTTGTATTCTAGAAACTGCAGTAGTAGTATTATTGTATCATAAGAGTATTATTTTTATTTTGATATTAAATACTCTGAGAATTGTATTTGAACACTGTACGAATATATATTCATCTATGTAATATCCCGTGTTTTTAAATATTTTTACACTGTATCGGGATATGCAGTGTTAATAATTTTTGTATATATATTATGATATTTTCATGAGTTGATATGTATTTAAAACCTATTTTAATTATTATGTCTTATTTACAGTGCTTTACGTAAAATTTTCCCGAGACTTTCATTTTCGGGGAAATTTTCACATAAATAATTTATTATTAATTATTTTAAATACATTTTCGGACTTGCATGAACTTATACGTATTTTTAAAATACTAAATAAAGCCTATGTGTGTATGTATTTATTTAATTAGGGTTTAATTAATATTACCCTAATATTTTATTAATTATTTATTAGTTTTATTGTTATTTAATTATTTTTATTTAGTATAAATTATTAAAATATTAAATTATAAGTGTGTGGTGTATATTTAATGTGTGTAATTTAATATTATTTTAATATATAGTATAAAGTATATATATATACACATTATATGTCAAAAAAATCAAATTTTGGAAAATTACAAAACTACCCCTCCCGAACTCTTTCTTCCCCGATCACCTTCCCTCACCGTTCTGGTCGCTGCCGTCCTGTTCCCTTGCCTTTGGTGTGCCGTCCGGTGTGCCACCACCTTCCCCAGCCTTCCTCGCCGCCTGCAGCAGCCATTTCCGGCGCCTGGAAGCCATTTTTGGCCGGAGAAGCCGAACTTCTCGTCACCGTCGATCACGACGATTCCGGCCACCATTTTCAACACCGCCAGTCTCTTTCTTCTCCTTGAGCTCTGGTGAGTGTGATTCTAGCTTTGGTTTGAGCTAAAATGGTCTAGAATTGCTTAGGTTTCGAATTTTCCAATTCGGTCACATTAGGGTTTTTGATTTTTTTGAGCTTCGAATTGATTGATTCATGAAAACTCCCTTCACAAATGTTGATACTAGTAGATTAATCTTCATGTGTGAATTTTTGTGGAATTTTTGGAGATTTTTTGGATTTTTGGGTATTTTTGAATATTTTAATATTATTTTCTAATTTTCGGAAATTAATTATTTAAATTATGAAATTGTGTTTTATGGTTAAATTAGGTGTTGAAATGAATTATAGGAATTTATTTGGAATTTTTATGAATTTCTATGTATTTATTTTGAATTATTGAAGTTTATGTAATTTTGGGAAATTAGGGTTAATTGTGTTTTTAATTGAAATTAATTGGTTAATTGAGTTTAATTATTGATATTATTGATAAATATGTTGAGAAAATTAATTTTGGATAATTGTTTAATTTTTGGTGAATTTTTGAAGTAATTTAAGTATATATATATATATAGGGGTATTTTGGTAATTTTACCCTAAATTGGCTAAAAATGTAATTTAATTGGTTTTAATAGTTATTTAAGGTATAAAAATGATTTCTACAAATTATTTGGTATTTTTAACTAATTAAAACTATTTTTCGTGAATTATTTTCAATTATATATATAATATACGGTTTTTCTAATAAAATGAGTTTTTATCGATTTTTACAGTGTTTTAAGGTTAATTATGTAATTTCTATTTATAAAATGTATTTCTGTGATTTAAGGGTATTTTTGGTATTTTCAGAATTATTCTGTGTTTGTGGACCCCGGTCGGTGGACTGTAGTTTGGAGTCCGACCGTGGGATTTTGATTGTGCTCTGTGTAGTTTTTCGAAGTGTATTTCCTTGCAGGGTCGGCTCTACTCTTTTGAGTAGAGAGATGTCCGTTTTACAGGGGAGGTTCTGCCGAATTTTTGGTAGAATTCTCGTAAAACGTGATATCCGGTCGAACCCTGATATCAATTCTGTTTTTAATACTCTAGATCAAATTCTAGGATTTCTGTTAGCTTTATTCTAATGTCGGTTATTTATTGTTTGTTTACTTGCACCCAAACCGAGGGCTAGTGGACCAGGCCTGTCGGACCCATCTCGTGGAGCGCACTAATTTGTGAGTTACTATACTATATATATATGTTTAGGATGCATGATTTAGAAATATATGTTTTATTTTGATTAAAATGCATAAATAATGTGATTTGTATTTAAGTATATTTTTGGTTTATTTTTGGTATATATTAAATTATATACATGTTTTGTTAATAAACTATATTTAAAATGTTTTTAAATATATTTCTAGCTTAATTTATAATTTGATTGGATTTATTTGGCGTATATATACTCGAAATATACCTGGTTTATTTTTGGTATATTTCCGGTATATATATGGTTTATATTGTTATTTTATTTAAATTCATGCATCATTTAATTGTGAATGTATGTTTTATTATTTATTAATGAAGGATATCGATAGAACGTGCTACCTAGTGGGCAGCACTAGGACCGAGTACATACCGGTATGCCTATAGTATTTAGGCTATATTACTAACCAGTTTGTGGATATTGATTGATATGATTATTTGATGTGTGATGGGATTTGGGTGTGATTGCTGGAGCTCGGTTGACCAAGTGTCTCGGGGCCAATCACACTCGCGGTCAGACTGCTGGAGCTCGGTTGACTTAGTGTCTCGAGGCCAGTCTACTGTCTAAATGGATTAAGTGTATATATTTGGATTAAGTGAGCCTGTATGGCTAGAGTGTTGTCTAACACTATTTTCGAGGTTGCGATATCTTAGGGTTCTATGTGATCCTTCATAAACTGTGATTTTCAATAAAATATATAAAAATGATTTTCTGCATCTGTGTGAATTTGCCTGTATATATACATATTGTATATACTGTTGACTGTATGCATTGTCATTTAGTATGCATGTATATATATTGTAGTAATTCACTCAGTGAGGTCTGACTCCCCTCCGTTGACTAATTTTTCAGAAGAGTCAACATCTTCAGACCTCAGTAGCAGGCCTGTATGCCGGATTTCTTCCGCCCCGGCTTCTTTATGTAAATTGCTTACTTGAGTCTTATTTTCATAATCTAAACACTGCAGTAGTTATAAATTAAATTGTGGAATTTCATGTATTTATCTATATGAGATATTGTATTATTGAAACTGGATTTGTATTGAAAGAGTTTTATATATATATGAGATGAGATCTGATTTAAATCCAGTTGGTGAAATGATATTGTAATATTTATGATTTTTATTTCCATTGCATTTAATATTGTTATTATTGTTGCATGTTTATTTTATTTTTAGGCTTGCTACGGGTTCCGGATTCGAAAGAATTCTCATTCCCTAGCGCCGGTCATGGCCCCTATTTTGGGTCGTGACAAAGTTGGTATCAGAGCGGAGTTCTGTGTCAGGGCTTAGTTGTGTGAGTCATGGCCCTAGTTTTAAAGTTGTGTTTTCTTTTGATAACTACTGCAGTGAATTAGGTTCGAGTATGTCTTGATAAGTATTCCTTGCTTAGTTTTCAGCGTTATTCCTCTGTTGTCTGTTTGTCTGAATCTTTCTGTTTATCTTTTCAGTATGAGGAGGCGAGCGCATGTCGCTCCACCGGTCGTTTAGGCCGAGGATGATGAGTCTTTTCAGGATGAGGTTTTACCTCCTGAGCAGCCAGTTAGACGTAGAGGTCGTGGCAGAGGTAGACCTCGAGGAGCGGCAGGTCGCCGTAGGCAGAGAGAGTTATAGGACGAGGAGCCTGTAGAGCTTGAGTTTGATGTTCCTGTTCCTCCAGTTGTTCAGCCTGCCTATCAGTAGGGTATGTCTGACCCTGAGGTAGCTTTGTTCTATGCCCGAGTTGGCAGGATTGCTTTCGATGGTACTTCTGATCCATTAGACTTTCTGCATACGATTGAGACTAGGACTCAAACTGCTCATACCGAGTACCAGCGTATCATGATTATCGAGTTGTTTATCGAGGGACCAGCTTTAGATTGGTTCATTCAGATGATCCAGCCTTATATGATGACGATGACCTGGGCTCAGTTCCGAGAGCGGTTTATGAGGAGATTCTGTCCAAAGCCTCTTCGTTTGAGCTATCGTCTTCGACTGACCAGTATTTCTTGTGGAGATCGATCTGTAGAGGAGTATACCCGAGAGTTTCTTCGTCTGGGTAGATATGCAGAGGATCTGATGCGAGATCAGTATTTCGCAGTCACTACATATGTCACTGGATTGGGTTATGCTTTTGCTGGTATGCCTACAGCAGGCCTTACTCTCGAGTCTGTGATTGAGTTAGCCAAGGAGATTGAGTTGAGGCTAGTTAGGCAGGGAGCGATGCCTGATTACTACCAGCTGGGAGTTCAGTCGAGTGGATTGCAGGCTACTCCGTATTCTAGTTTTCATGTTGGATCGAGTAGTCAGCAGCGAGGTCCGACTCAACAGAGTCAGAGACAGCAGCAGCGAGTGCATCGGAGCAGTAGACATGGTCGTGGAGGTCAGCGTAGATCGTTCAGATTTGGATCATGTGCTTCAAGCAGCAGCAGTGGTCGTAGTTCTGGATCAGCGGCCAGTGTTTGTCAGACTTACGGTAGATTCCATCAGGGACCGTGTTATCTGACACCATTGACATGCTTCAAATGCGGGCAGACAGGACATTTTGCCAGATCGTGTCCTTATTCCGGGTATCAGCAGCCGTAGATTCCGCGATTCCCACAGCAGTCGATTGCTAGTGCTGCACCCGTGCCATTTCAGTTACCACCAGCTCAGCATCAGAGTTCCACTCAGTTCGTTCCACAGCAGATTCGTGGTAGAGGTACTAGAGGAGGTGCCAGAGGTGTTGGCCAGGCTTCTACCAGTCAGCAGGGAGGTCGAGGTTAGGCGAGAGTCTTCCATCTCACTCAGCAGGATGCTCAAGCATCTAATGCAGTCGTGGCAGGTATTGTTTCTGTTTGTTACCGGGATGCATGGGTTTTGTTTGATTCGGGTGCCACGCATTCGTTTGTTTCTCCTGTTTTTGCTTCTAAATCTTGTTGGCAAGCTTCGAGGATGGCTTTTCCTTTGTCTGTTGCCACTCCTCTGAGCGATTCCTTGGACACCGATATTGTTCTTTCTGGTTTTCTAGTTCTCGTGGGAGATAGAGAATTACCCGCTGATTTGATTTTGTTAGATGTGATGGAGTTTGATGTCATTCTGGGAATGGATTGGTTATCTCAGCACTATGCCGTGGTAGATTGCAGGAATAAAGAGGTGATGTTCAGAATTCCTGGTGAAGAAGAGTTTAAGTTTGTCGGTGATAGGAGTTCAGCACCTCAGAATCTTATTTCTGCTATTACGGCTAGGAAGTTGTTGAGGAAAGGTTGTCAGGGATTGTAATATCCCGTGTTTTTAAATATTTTTATACTGTACCGGGATATGCAGTGTTAATAATTTTTGTATATAAATTATGATATTTTACGAGTTGATATGTATTTAAAACCTATTTTAAATACTGTGTTTTATTTACAGTGCTTTACGTAAAATTTTCCCTAGACTTTCATTTTCGGGGAAATTTTCACGTAAATAATTTATTATTAATTATTTTAAATATATTTTCGGACTTGCATGAACTCATGCGTATTTTTAAATTACTAAATAAAGCCTATGTGTGTGTATATTTATTTAATTAGGGTTTAATATATTACCCTAATATTTTATTATTTGTTTGTTAATTTATTGTTATTTAATTATTTTATTTAGTATAAATTATTAAAATATTAAATTTTATGTGTGTGGTGTATATTTAATGTGTGTGATTTAATATTATTTTAATATATAGTATAAAGTATATATATATACATACAATATATCAAAAAAACCAAAACTTTGGAAAATTACCATTTTGCCCCCGAGCCTCCTTCTTCCCTGATTTGCTTCCCTTCGCCGTCCGGACGCCTACCGTGCCGTTCCCTTGCCCTGAGAGTGCCATCCGGTGTGCCACCACCTTCCCCAGCCTCTTCCGCCGCCTGTGGTAGCCGTTTCCGGCGTCTGGAAGTTGGTTTTGGTCGGAGAAGCCGAAACTTTGGCCACCGTCGATCACGTCGATTCCGGCCACCATTTTCGACACCGCCGGTCTTCATCGACTCCTTGAGCTCCGGTGAGTGTGATTCTAGCTTTGGTTTGAGCTTAAATGGTCTAGAATTGCTTAGGTTTCAAATTTTCCAATTCGGTCACATTAGGGTTTTTGATTTTTTTGAGCTTCGAATTGATTGATTCATGAAAAATCCCTTCACAAATGTTGATACTAGTAGCTTAATCTACATGTATGAATTTTTGTGGAATTTTTGGAGATTTTTTGGATTTTTGGGTATTTTTGAATATTTTAATATTATTTTCTAATTTTCGGAAATTAATTATTTAAATTATGAAATTGTGTTTTATGGTTAAATTAGGTGTTAAAATGAATTATAGGAATTTATTTGGAATTTTTATGAATTATTATGTATTTATTTTGAATTATTGAAGTTTATGTAATTTTGGGAAATTAGGGTTAATTGTGTTTTTAATTGAAATTAATTGGATAATTGAGTTTAATTATTAATATTATTGATAAATATGTTGAGAAAATTAATTTTGGATAATTGTATAATTTTTGATGAATTTTTGAAGTAATTTAAGTATATTTATATATATACGGGTATTTTGGTAATTTTACCCTAAATTGGCTAAAAATGTAATTTAATTGGTTTTAATAGTTAATTAAGGTGTAAAAATGATTTCTACAAATTATTTGGTATTTTTAACTAATTAAAACTATTTTTCGTGAATTATTTTCAATTATATATATAATATACGGTTTTTCTAATAAAATGAGTTTTTATCGATTTTTACAGTGTTTTAAGGTTAATGATGTAATTTCTACTTATAAAATGAATTTCTATGTTATAAGGGTATTTTTGGTATTTCTGAAATTGTTCTGTGTTTATGGACCCCGGTCGGTATACGGTAGTTTGGAGTCCGACCGAGGGGTTGTGGATTTGTGTTGAGCTTGTTTTTCGAAGTGTATTTCCTTGCAGGGTCGGCTCTACTCTTTTGAGTAGAGAGATGTCCGTTTTACAAGGGAGGTTCTGTCGAATTTTTGGTAGAATTCTCGTAAAACGTGATATCCGGTCGAACCCTAATCTCGATTCTATGTTTAATACTCTAGATCGAATTCTAGGATTTCTGTTAGGTTTATTCTAATGTCGGTTATTTATTGTTTGTTTAGTTGCGCCGAGACCGAGGGCTAGTGGACCAGGCCCGTCGGACCCATCTCGTGGAGCGCACTAATTTGTGAGTTACTATACTATATATATATGCTTAGAATGCATGATTTAGAAATATATGTTTTATTTGATTAAAATGCATAAATAATGTGATTTGCATTTAAGTATATTTTTGGTTTATTTTTGGTATTTATTAAATTATATGCATGTTTTGTAAATAAATTATATTTAAAATGTTTTTAAATGTATTTCTAGCTTAAGTTATAATTTAATTGAATTCATTTGACATATATATATTCGAAATATACCTGGTTTACTTTTGGTATATTTCCGGTATATATATGGTTTATATTGTTATTTCATTTAAATTCATGCATCATTTATTTTTGTGAATGAATGTTTTATTATTTATTGATGAAGGATATCGATAGAACGTGCTACCTAGTGGGCAGCACTAGGACCGAGTACGTACTGGTACGCCTATAGTATTTAGGCTATATTACTAACCTATTTGTGGATATTGATTGATTGTGATTATTTGATGTGTGAGATATGGTTTGGAGGTGTGATTGCTGGAGCTCAGTTGACCAAGTGTCTCGGGGCCAATCACACTGGCAGTCAGACTGCTGGAGCTCAGTTGACTTAGTGTCTCGGGGCCAGTCTACTGTCTAAATGGATTAAGCGGATATACTTGGATTAAGTGAGCCTGTATGGCTAGAGTGTTGTTTAACACTATTTTCTGAGGTTGCGATATTCTAGGGTTCTATGTGATCCTTCATAAAAGATGATTTTCAGATAATATATGTAAAAAAATGATTTTATTGCATCTGTGTGTAATTGCCTGTATATATACATATTATATATATATACTGTTGACTGTATGCATTTTCATTTAATATGCGTGTATATATATTATAGTAATTCACTCAGTGAGGTCTGACTCCCCTCCGTTGACTATTTTTCAGGAGAGTCAACATCTTCAAACCTCAGTAGCAGGTTGATACGCCGGATTTCTTCCGCCCCGGCTTCTTTATGTAAACTGCTTCCCTGAGTCTTGAGTCTTATTTTTATAATCTAGACACTGCAGTAGTTGTGAATTAAAATGTGGGATTTCATGTATTTTATTTACAGAGATGTATTATATTGAAACTGGATTTGTATTGAAAGATTATATATATATATGTGATGAGATGAGATTTGGTTTAATCCAGTGATGAAATGATATTGTAATATTTATGATTTTTATTTCCGCTGCAAATTTAATATTGTTATTATTATTATTGCATGTTTTATTTTTATTTTTAGGCTTGCTACAGGTTCCGAATTCGAAAGAATTCCCGTTCCCTAGCGCCGGTCATGGCCCCTGTTTTGGGTCGTGACAGGGATATTTGGCATTGGTCAGGGATACATCAGTGGAGAAGTTTTTACTCACAGATGTTCCTGTTGCTTGTGAGTTTCCTGATGTTTTTCCCGAGGAGTTGCCAGGTTTACCACCTCACAGAGAGATTGAGTTCTGTATAGATGTGGTTCCAGGTACTACTCCTATATCTATGCTACCCTATCGAATGGCTCCTGCAGAGTTGAAAGAGTTGAAGGAGCAATTGCAAGAGTTGTTGGATAAAGGTTTCATCAGACCCAGTGTTTCTCCTTGGGGTGCACCGGTCCTGTTTGTGAAGAAGAAGGATGGTACCCTGAGACTGTGCATTCACTACAGGGAGCTGAATAAGGTGACAGTGAAGAACAAGTATCCTCTCCCGAGGATTGATGATTTTTTTGACCAACTACAGGGTGCACAGTTCTTTTCTAAGATTGATCTAAGGTCGGGTTATCATCAGCTGCGTATCAGTGAATCTGATGTTCCTAAGACAGCGTTCCGCACTAGATATGGCCATTATGAGTTTCTAGTGATGTCTTTTGGTTTGACTAATGCACCAGCAGCTTTTATGGACTTGATGAATAGGGTATTTAGACCGTATGTGGATCAGTTTGTAGTAGTCTTCATTGATGATATACTGGTATATTCGAGGAGTATGGAGGAGCATGTATATCACTTGAGGATTGTACTACAGACATTGAGAGATCATCAACTTTATGCTAAATTCTCGAAGTGTGATTTCTGGATGGAGAGTGTTTCTTTTCTTGGACACGTAGTGTCTAAAGAAGGTATTCAGGTTGATCCACAGAAGATTGAGGCAGTATCTGAGTGGCCTAGACCTACTTCTGTTACAGAGATTCGGAGTTTTCTGGGTTTAGCTGGGTATTATAGGCGGTTTGTGCAGGATTTTTCCAGAATAGCTGCCCCTATGACTCGCTTGACTCAGAAGAATGTTAGATTCGAGTGGTCAGAAGCTTATGAGAACAGTTTTCAGTTGTTGAAGGAGAATTTGACCACAGCGCCAGTGTTAGCTTTGCCTAATAGTGTGGATAAGTTCACAGTTTACTGTGATGCCTCTAGAATTGGTCTTGGTTGTGTGTTGATGCAGAATGGAAGAGTGATAGCCTATGCTTCGAGGCAGTTGAAGAAGCATGAGCAGAACTATCCTACACATGATCTTGAGATGGCTGCAGTGATCTTTGCTTTGAAGATCTGGAGACATTATTTGTACGGGGTGACTTGTGAGATATTTACTGATCACAAGAGCCTTAAGTACATTTTCCAGCAACGAGATTTGAATTTGAGGCAGAGGAGATGGTTAGAATTGTTGAAGGATTATGATTGCGAGATCTTATATCATTTGGGTAAAGCTAATGTGGTAGCAGATGCCTTGAGTAGGAAGTCCTCAGGTAGTCTTGCTCACATCGGTGTTGAGAGGAGACCATTGATCCAGGAGTTGCATCTGTTGGTGGATCAAGGTCTGATGATGAAGATTAGTAGATCAGGTGGACTGCTAGCTCAGTTTAAAGTACGATCTGTACTGAGGGATAGGATTAAAGCAGCTCAGAGCCGAGATCCTATTCTGGAAGAGCTTACAGAGAATGTTCGAGCAGGGAAGTTCATTGATTTCACACTTGATGATGACGGTGTGTTGTGGATCAGTGGTAGATTGTGTGTTCCTGATGTGGATGATTTGAGGGAAGAGATTTTAGAGGAAGCACATTCTACAGCCTACAGCGTTCATCCGGGTGTTACTAAGATGTACCACAGTATCAGAGATCTATACTGGTGGGACGGATTGAAGAAAGATGTCGTCGATTATGTTGCTAAGTGTCTAACGTGTCAGCAAGTGAAAGCCGAACATCAGAAGCCTTCTGGGATGCTTCAGCCTCTTCCTATTCCTGAGTGGAAGTGGGAAAGGATAGCTATGGATTTTATGGTCGGTTTACCTCGTTCGAAGGATGGAAACGATTCCATCTGGGTGATTGTAGACAGATTGATGAAGTCTGCACATTTCTTGCCTGTGAAAGCCATATATTCAGTTGCTAGATTGGCGAAGCTATACGTGAAGCATATCGTATGCCTTCATGGAGTACCTGTGTCCATTGTGTCAGATAGAGGTTCGGTGTTTACTTCTCGTTTTTGGCAGAAGTTGCAGGAAGCGATGGGCACTAGGTTGGATTTCAGTACTACTTTTCATCCTCAGACAGATGGTCAGTCTGAGAGGACGATCCAGACATTGGAAGATATGTTGAGGATGTGTGTCTTGGATTTGGGAGGTAGCTGGGATGATCATTTGTCACTCGTTGAGTTTGCATATAATAACAGCTACCATAGCAGTATTGGCATGGCACCGTACGAGGCATTGTATGGAAGGAAGTGTAGATCCCCTTTGAGTTGGGATGAGATTGGTGAGAGAGCTTTGACTGGACCTGAGATGGTTCAGGATGCTGCAGAGAAGGTCGTCGTGATTAAGCGCAGATTAAAGACCGCAGTTAGCAGACAGAAGAGTTATGCGGATCCTAGGCACAGAGATGTAGAGTTTCAGGTTGGAGATTTTATTTTTCTGAAGGTATCTCCGATGAAGGGTGTGATGAGATTTGGCAGGAAGGGTAAGTTAGCACCGAGATATATCGGACCGTTTAAGATTCTGGAGAGAGTTGGCACTGTTGCATATCGGTTGGATTTGCCTCCGAGTATGTCACAAGTGCATCCAGTATTTCATATCTCGATGTTGAGGAAGTATATCTCAGACCCTTCACACATGTTGCAGCCCGACAGTGTGGAAGTGAGTGAAGATTTGACGTTTGTAGAAGAACCTGTGGCGATCGTTGATTATCAAGTTCGACAGTTGCGTTTAAAGCAGATTCCGATGGTCAATGTTCTGTGGCATAGCAACAGAGTTGAGGGGCATACGTGGGAGACTGAAGCTGAGATGCGAGCTTCTTACCCGTATCTCTTTCCTTCCTGATCCTGTAATCTTTTCTTTTTGGAATTCGGGGACGAATTCTTGTAAGGGGGGAAGACTGTAATATCCCGTGTTTTTAAATATTTTTACACTGTATCGGGATATGCAGTGTTAATAATTTTTGTATATATATTATGATATTTTCATGAGTTGATATGTATTTAAAACCTATTTTAATTATTGTGTCTTATTTACAGTGCTTTATGTAAAATTTTCCCGAAACTTTCGTTTTCGGGGAAATTTTCACGTAAATAATTTACTATTAATTATTTTAAATACATTTTCGGACTTTCATGAACTCATACGTATTTTTAAAATACTAAATAAAGCCTATGTGTGTATGTATTTATTTAATTAGGGTTTAATTAATATTACCCTAATATTTTATTAATTATTTATTAGTTTTATTGTTATTTAATTATTTTTATTTAGTATAAATTATTAAAATATTAAATTATAAGTGTGTGGTGTATATTTAATGTGTGTAATTTAATATTATTTTAATATATAGTATAAAGTATATATATATACACATTATATGTCAAAAAAATCAAATTTTGGAAAATTACAAAACTGCCCCTCCTGAACTCCTTCTTCCCCGATCACCTTCCCTCACCGTTCTGGTCGCTACCGTCCCGTTCCCTTGCCGTTGGTGTGCCGTCCGGTGTGCCACCACCTTCCCCAGCCTTCCTCGCCGCCTGCAGCAGCCATTTCCGGCGCCTGGAAGCCATTTTTGGCCGGAGAAGCCGAACTTCTCTTCACCATCGATCACGACGATTCCGGCCACCATTTTCAACACTGCCGGTCTCTTTTTTCTCCTTGAGCTCCGGTGAGTGTGATTCTAGCTTTGGTTTGAGCTTAAATGGTCTAGAATTGCTTAGGTTTCAAATTTTCCAATTCGATCACATTAGGGTTTTTGATTTTTTTGAGCTTCGAATTGATTGATTCATGAAAAATCCCTTCACAAATGTTGATCCTAGTAGCTTAATCTTCATGTGTGAATTTTTGTGGAATTTTTGGAGATTTTTGGGTATTTTTGAATATTTTAATATTATTTTCTAATTTTTGGAAATTAATTATTTAAATTATGAAATTATGTTTTATAGTTAAATTAGGTGTTGAAATGAATTATAGGAATTTATTTGGAATTTTTATGAATTTCTATGTATTTATTTTGAATTATTGAAGTTTATGTAATTTTGGGAAATTAGGGTTAATTGTGTTTTTAATTGAAATTAATTGGTTAATTGAGTTTAATTATTGATATTATTGATAAATATGTTGAGAAAATTAATTTTGGATAATTGTATAATTTTTGGGGAATTTTTGAAGTAATTTAAGTATATATATATATATATAGGGGTATTTTGGTAATTTTACCCTAAATTGGCTAAAAATGTAATTTAATTCGTTTAATAGTTATTTAAGGTATAAAAATGATTTCTACAAATTATTTGGTATTTTTAACTAATTAAAAATATTTTTCGTGAATTATTTTCAATTATATATATAATATACGGTTTTTCTAATAAAATGAGTTTTTATCGGTTTTTACAGTGTTTTAAGGTTAATTATGTAATTTCTATTTATAAAATGTATTTCTGTGATTTAAGGGTATTTTTGGTATTTTCAGAATTATTATGTGTTTGTGGACCCCGGTCGGTGGACTGTAGTTTGGAGTCCGACCGTGGGATTTTGATTGTGCTCTGTGTAGTTTTTCGAAGTGTATTTCCTTACAGGGTCGGCTCTACTCTTTTGAGTAGAGAGATGTCCGTTTTACAGGGGAGGTTCTGCCGAATTTTTGGTAGAATTCTCGTAAAACGTGATATCCGGTCGAACCCTGATATCAATTCTGTTTTTAATACTCTAGATCAAATTCTAGGATTTCTGTTAGCTTTATTCTAATGTCGGTTATTTATTGTTTGTTTACTTGCACCCAAACCGAGGGCTAGTGGACCAGGCCTGTCGGACCCATCTCGTGGAGCGCACTAATTTGTGAGTTACTATACTATATATATATGTTTAGGATGCATGATTTAGAAATATATGTTTTATTTTGATTAAAATGCATAAATAATGTGATTTGTATTTAAGTATGTTTTTGGTTTATTTTTGGTATATATTAAATTATATACATGTTTTGTTAATAAACTATATTTAAAATGTTTTTAAATATATTTCTAGCTTAATTTATAATTTGATTGGATTTATTTGACGTATATATACTCGAAATATACCTGGTTTATTTTTGGTATATTTCCGGTATATATATGGTTTATATTGTTATTTTATTTAAATTCATGCATCATTTAATTGTGAATGTATGTTTTATTATTTATTAATGAAGGATATCGATAGAACGTGCTACCTAGTGGGCAGCACTAGGACCGAGTACGTGCCGGTACGCCTATAGTATTTAGGCTATATTACTAACCAGTTTGTGGATATTGATTGATATGATTATTTGATGTGTGATGGGATTTGGGTGTGATTGCTGGAGCTCGATTGACCAAGTGTCTCGGGGCCAATCACACTGGCGGTCAGACTGCTGGAGCTCGGTTGACTTAGTGTCTCGGGGCCAGTCTACTGTCTAAATGGATTAAGTGTATATATTTGGATTAAGTGAGCCTGTATGGCTAGAGTGTTGTCTAACACTATTTCCGAGGTTGCGATATCTTAGGGTTCTATGTGATCCTTCATAAACTGTGATTTTCAATAAAATATATAAAAATGATTTTCTGCATCTGTGTAAATTTGCCTGTATATATACATATTGTATATACTGTTGACTGTATGCATTGTCATTTAGTATGCATGTATATATATTGTAGTAATTCACTCAGTGAGGTCTGACTCCCCTCCGTTGACTAATTTTTCAGGAGAGTCAACATCTTCAGACCTCAATAGTAGGCCTGTACGCCGGATTTCTTCCGCCCTGGCTTCTTTGTGTTAACTGCTTACTTGAGTCTTATTTTCATAATCTAAACACTGCAGTAGTTATAAATTAAATTGTGGAATTTCATGTATTTATCTATATGAGATATTGTATTATTGAAACTGGATTTATATTGAAAGAGTTTTATATATATATGAGATGAGATCTGATTTAAATCCAGTTGGTGAAATGATATTGTAATATTTATGATTTTTATTTCCGCTGCATTTAATATTGTTATTATTGTTGCATGTTTATTTTATTTTTTGGCTTGCTACGGGTTCCGGATTCGAAAGAATTCCCGTTCCCTAGCGCCGGTCATGGCCCCTGTTTTGGGTCGTGACAATCTATGAATGGAATTGGAGTATTTATTTTATATATTGATTCAAAAAATTTTAATTCTATCTTACTTTTTATTTATTTATTACATGGTTTTTTTTCTAAGGCTTGCTATTGGTTCCGGATTCGAAAGAATTCTCGTTCCCTAGCACCGGTCATGACTCCTAGTTTCGGTCGTGACAACTACAAATCTAAACAATTTAACAATATAGAATAAGAAACCAAAATGAACAAACCTGGTTATCCCAGGAAGTAGTAACCAAGAAATTTGCCTTACGACAGAAAAAGAAACACAAAACTGAGTAGCTGGGAGGTTAAGCCACCTGTGAAATTAAACAAATCATTTCAATAATCAAACACATCATTTCACCTTCGAAATTGAAGTGTGTTAAAATTGTAGGGAACAGAATGAAGACCACAGTGATGCCTTGTGTAAAATTGGCAAAGTTCAAAGGAAGACACTAACTTAAATGCTTTAGAAGGATAGAAGATAGTGGACAGGTGCTAAAGACAAGATGGCAGATGATGACCTTAGCTGACGACGATGGCAAAAGACGGACCAAGCTGAACAACAGTGAGAAGGCGGGTAGGGTTGTAATCGAGAAGATTGGGAAAATATGCATCTCAACTAGAAACAAGATGAAAACATCTAAATAAGAAATTGGTGTTTGTAAATTCCAATTTAGGAAAATTATAGGTGGTGTGAACAACAATGCAGGGTGTAAATCACAAAGGTTAGGGTTTTAATGATGATGGTGCACGAGGGTGAAGATGATGGTGGTGATGGATGTAAAAGAAGGCTATGGGCAAAGGGCGGTAAAAGAAGGAGCGACGGATGCTAGCAGCTAGGGTGAAGATGGGCGCGAGCAGTAGTAGAAGGAGATGGGTTTGTAAAATGAAGAAATTAGGTTAACTTGTGATAGGTGTTGAAGTTTATTTGTATTTTATTAGTGTTTAACATCAAAACTACATAGTTTTGATACAAAACTATATAGTTTTGAGGTAGTTATATTATAACATATTATATATTATTTCATTTTCATTAAATATTATATTTGTTTAAGTAGTCAAATATCCATCTATTTACTTCATTATTAAGTTAAATTTAATATTGTAATATTAATATAGATGGTACTTTAAAATTCAAATATTTACAAATATAATTTATATCGTAATTAGATAATTGGAAACTATATGATTGTGAAGTTAGATATTTAATTTTTTTATGACTTTAAATATATGTAGTTTATATTGTGATTATATAAATATGATATACATTTTGAATAATTTGAAGGTTTTTTATTTCAAGATAAAGTGAAAGAAAGATTTTAGTGCATTAGGTTAGGCCAAAACTACGTAGTTTTGTAGTTATGTTTAGTAATTTAATAGTTAAATTTATTTATAATATTACAATTATATATATCTATGATAAAATAATTTAAATTAAATTTTAATTTTAATCAATAATTTATTTATTTAATGTTAAATTAATACTATACAATAATATTAAAAACCAAATGAGAACAAGTGTATAATAAAATTACATTATAATTTAGAATTTAAGATCAACTATGTAATTGAATAAGTGTATAATAAAATTATATTATAATTTAGAATTTAAGATCAACTATGTAATTGAATTAGTATAAATCAAAACTATGTAGTTTTGAGTAAAACTACGTAGTTTTTAGAAGCCTACATAATTTTATAATTACAGATAAATTATTTATGTTATGAAATTAAAATTATATATATTCTTGCGATGAGATAGGTTAAGAGGAAATTTTAGTGAATTAGGTTAACTCAAAAAAATATAATTATATATTTATGGACAAATGATCTAGTTATGACATTAAAATTATATATTTTTGTGATGAGATAATTCAAATTAAATTATAATTTATAATAACAATTTTATATTTTTTAATAAAGATTTTAATCAATGTTATATCTATTTGAAACGAGCTGAAATGAGCTGAGTTTCAAGATACTCAAGCTCATCTCATTTAGCTTATGAGCTTTAAAACCATGCCCTGGCTTGGCTTGTTTAACTTAATAAACGAGCATGAGCGAGCTTTTGACGAGCCAAACGCTGAGCGGCTCGACTCTGCTCGGTTAAGCAATTTTTTAATGATTAAGTCCAACTTCAAACCTAAATTCTATCATTTAGGGCATCAAATTTCAATTTAAAGTTTATGTCAATTTTATTTTGGATTTTTTGGTTTTCAATACCAAATTTTTATATTTTGTTATAAAGATAATTTTTTTAATGACTAATTAGTCATTAGTATATTATTATTGTTATTATTTTAATAATTAGTATATTATTAAAATCATTAGTTTATAAGCAATTTTTAAAAAAAATTATATTCACAACTAATTGTTATAATACAAAAAATAAAAGTAACCAGAAATAGTAAATAATAAATTCAATATAAGATATTTTGAAATCTCATTTTTAAAAATAACATAAAAATAATTTTAATATGTAAACTAGAATATTTAAAAAATTTAATTCAATTAATTTTTTTTAACACAATTATTGAATGGAACAAAAAAATTAAAAATAGAGATCATAGTATTTTAAAATTTGTCGCTAAATTAGCGATGGAAAACAAAATCCGTTAATTTGTCACTAAATTAGTGACAGAAATTGACTTCCATTGCTAAATTTAATATATTAATTTTGAAAAAAAATTAATTGAATATAGCAATGGATTTCAAAATCCATTGCCAAATTAGTGATGGATTTGTAAAAATCTGTCCCTAAGTTATTGACGAAAATTGAATTCCGTCGCTAAATTTATTAAATTAATTTTGAAAAATAAATTTATTGAAGATAGTGACGAATTTTCTTTTCCGTCGCTAATTTAGTGACAAAAAATAAAATTCGTCACTAATTAGCAACATATTTTTTCTCGTCCCTAAATGAGTCGCTAAGTTTGAATTCCGTCGCTATTCTGTCGCAAACTGGTGACAGATAAATTCCGTTGCTAAAATCCATCACTAAATCATCAGTTTTTTGTAGTGATGAGTGCCTTCCCCATATTTAAAAAATGATCTCCCTAATATCAATGGACAATTTCTATTGTCCTTAAAGTCCAACAAAATGAAGTCCACAAGAAAGACAAACTTATCCACTTTAACTAACACATCCTCAATCATACCATAAGGCTTTTTAATTGAATGGTCTGCTAATTGAAGGGACATGTTGGTGTTGATTGCTTCTCCAAGATTGAGTCCCCTAAAAAAAAGATAAAGGCATTAGATTAATACTAGCACCTAGACCACATAAACACTTAGGAAATTCTTTATAACCAATAACACATGGGATAGTGAAACTCCTTGGATCTTTAAGTTTAATAGGAATTTTTCTTAAGATTATGGAGCTATAAGTCTTAGTCAAGAGCACTTTTTCGTTGTCATCCCATTTCCTTTAATTGGTAATGATGTCCTTGAGAAACTTTGTATACTTATGCATCTCACTCAATGCTTCAGACAATGGTAATTTTAGTTCTAGCTTTTTGAAATTCATTAAAAAATTTTGCAACTCTCTTTTTATCTTTATTTAACTTCCTTCGCCTTTAAAGGAATGGAAGACTTGGAGCATACTTGGACATGTCAATAGATAAGGGCAGCTCCATTTGCTTCCCTTTACTATTCTTTTGTGTTTCTTCAATCTTCTTCTTTTACTTCTCTTTGGCATCCTCAACCTTCAATGGAAAATTTTAGCTCCTTGTCACTTCTTAGTATGACATCCTTTACTTGCTCCTTAGGATTGACTTCAATATTGTTAGGCAAATGTCCTTATGTTGTAGTGGCTATCACATTAGCCAATTAACCTAATTGAACTTTAGCATTATGAATAGATGATGCATGGTTCTTAAATATTTGATCAAACTTGGCTTCTATCCTCTTTTGATTTTCTTCTTGGCTTGTCATCTTAGAAGTTACAACATTAAAGAACTTGTCTAACTTTGTTTCCATGGCTATCAATCTATCATGGCTTGGTTGTTGTTGATTACCATATGGTGGTGGCTTGGAAAATTGAATATAAAACCCTTAAGAATTTTGGTTATTGCTCTAAGAAAAATTAGGATGATTCTTCCACCATTGGTTATATGTGTCAAAGAAAGGATTATTCACTTTCCTCACTTGGAATTGACCTCTAACATAGCTACAATTTTCAATCATACTATTTCTAAATATATTACCATTTCTAAAACCACATTCAAAAGTAGAGTGACTAAGAATGTGGCAATATTCATAAGGTGCATTAGAAATAAAGGGAATTGCATTACCCTTTGAATTCAAATCACCAATCTACTTAGAAAGTGTAGCAATCTGAGCTTGCAATGAAGTTACCATGTCAACTCCTATCCTTCCACCTGGTTTAGAAGGTAATTGCCTCTCAAATGGCCATAAACTATTATTATTCGCCATTTCCTCCAATAAATAAAAAGCTCCATCCACCATTTTTTGTATAAAAGAACCTCCAACAAGTGTGTTTATTATGTACCTCATTGATCTCATCACTATATTATAAAAAGTGTGCATAAGAACATCCTTTGGTAAACCATTATAAGGACAACTACTTTGCAGCTCTTTAAATCTCTCCCAAGCATCATATAAGGATTCAGTGTCATATTGCTAAAATGTAGTAATATCCTTGATGATCTTGGTTATCTTAGATGATAGGAAATTCTTTACTAGAAAGGCTATAGCTAAAAGATCTCAAGTAGTTGGTGGCTGAGAATTGAGCAATGCCTTTACTCTATATTTAAGAGTAAATGGGAAGAGCCTAAGTCAAATGGCATCATCAAACAAACTGTTATACTTGAAAGTGTCATAGATTTCTAAAAATTTTGTGATATGCACATTTGGATCTTCAATTACAAGGCCATGAAATTGAATTGTTGATTGAATCATCTGAAGAAGAGTTAGATTAATTTCAAAATTATTGGCATGTATGTTTGTTCTCGTAATGCTTTTTTTAGTACCCTCCAAATCGAGCATGGTGAAGTCCAAAAGTGTACATTCCCCTCCTTTTTGTTGTTCGACCATTTCACTAGCTTCATTCCTTAATTTTTTGCACTTTTCCTTCTTAAACTTTAATAAGTTTGGAATATAAATTAATGGCTCAATTCTTGTGTGTCTAGTGTTGTGCATAAACCACAAGAAAGGTACCTTAAATAGAGTACAAATGAATCAAAAACAGAGTAATGAAAAATAAATACTCTAGTCCAAAATAACCAATTATGATGTGTAGACGGCGAGGTTTAGCGCGGGTCTAAGATTTTAGCAACCGTGACACTGTTTAGGCTCAAGGCCTTAGAGAACACACTAACCACTGTCATAAAGACATGGCGTGGAGATGTCAGGGTAATAACTGGGACAATTTGATTGGTAGTACTCGATACTCTAAAAGAAAATTAGCACCACAACCAGGAGATTCTGGATACGGAATACTAACTTCTCTTAGTCTCGTGTTCATTTAAAATAATTTTATAAATGATTATTTCATCCTCTAATTACATGTAATTTTATTAAACCCTAATTAACATCCATCTACCCAAAAAGGCAACAAGTCAATAAAATTACAAGTAAAAAATGCACTCAAGATCACATTGTCCCTAAGTCTAAACTATGTTAATTTTATTAAAAACTTAGCTAAATCTACATTTTATTTACAAGTGAAATAGAATAAAAGTGGGCCTACATTTTGTTAATTAATGGGCCTAAATCTATTTTTTAGTCTTTCTAAGATATGGGCTTAAGTCTATTCAATTTTAAAGAAAAATTAAATTAGTGGGCCTAAGTCTAACTTGGTTTTATTTTAAGTTAAGTGTGGACCTATGTCTATTTATTTTAAAAGAAATACAATTAAGTGGGCTGAGCTAAGTCTAAACAAGTTTTAATTAACTAAGTGGGCTTAAAATCTAATTAACCTAATGGGCCTAAATTGATTTTAATTATAAAAAAACCTAAATCATTTTTTAAGCCTATTTATTAAGCGGGTTAGACCTAAACGTGGGCTTGGGGCCCAAAAGGATAAAAACATAAAAAAAAACAAGCCCAAAACAATTAAAACATAAAAAAAATGGATCAAATAAACATTACAGTGATTTTCTAAAAAACCCTAAATTAATTACATGCAAACCCTAATTTAAGCTACTGCCACTATTGATTTTAATTGATTTTTACCCAATTGAACCTAATTACTAATCGATTTTAAAGTACAGAAAATTAAATTTTTCATTATTCCCACTACTGGGGCTATTACAAACTACATACAAAATTAAGATTAAATAATTATACACCCAGAAATTAAAATAACTACACAAAACTCCGAAAATGAAAAAAATAATAAATAAATAAATAATCCTAAATCCTACTAGGAAATAACATAGATTCTTCCATGACATTCCATGGACCTTCTGCTCAATTTAAATATAGGCAGTATCCTCTTCAATCCACATGCACATGGTAAAAAAAAAAACAAGTAATCAGATTAGTAGTGAAATTAAATAATCAAAAAAATAGAATAAAAAATCGCAAAAGAATAAAAATAGAAAGAATAAAAATGACATAGAAAAAAAAAAACACTGATGATTTAGATGTTGTGCAAATGCCCCTTTTTGGCCCCTCAGATTAGGATTTTCACCGTTGAAATTGAATTGTTTGTTGATTCTGGACTGGGACTTGATTGCTTTTAAAGACACTGGCAGTATCCAAAATTGGGGTTTCTTTTGGAAGACCAGGGTGTGTGCGAGGTATTCTTCACATCTAAATTTTAGGGTTTCTGCATTTTTTTTTCTCTGTGTAAAAACTCACTAGAAAAAAAATCCTCTTCCTACGAACGCATGCAGACTCTGCTTTTAAATGCAGAGTCTGCGCATACTGAACTTCCTCCAAAGGAGGAATAGACCTATCTGATCAGATAGCATTTGTTTTTCTTTGATTTCAAAAAACCTTATGCATTTAAACAACCTTATAAGATAATTGTAAAGATAAAATTTGAATTTTCAACCAATCAAAATGCTGAAAAATCAATAAAAATACACGAAAAAATCAACTTTTACGAGTCGAAATTGTGTAATGTTGATCGATATTGTACAATTCCGATCAGCATTATGCAATGTCGATCGGCATTACACAATGCCGGTTGGCATTGTGTAATGTTGGTCGGCATTACACTAATGCCAATCGGCATTAAATGCCAACTCTTTTTTTTTTACTTTTAATTATCAAAAGACCCTTGAAAAATTGACTTATTTGCAATCAAACCCTAAAAATGTTGCAATTTAGTCCTTAAAGTCTAGAAAATTGACAACTAACTTCAATTTTTGAATGAATTCATCATAAGGGCTTATGTCGTAATTGTGCACAATTGCATCCTGAAATTGGGTGCTTACATGATGTTAATTATTTCAATCCCCGACAACGACACCAAAAAACTTATTAGACACTATCTAAAGCACTATAAACTCCATAAGTATACAGGTTGCAATAAGTAATATAATGATAAGTAGAGTATCGTCCAACAAGGATTGATAATTAAGCACATATTGGTTATAATTGGTTTTGTTTAGAGCTCACAAATAGCATGAGTAAAAATAAATGTAAAATTAAACTAACAATCAAATTAAGCAATAACAAAATTAATTAATGAAAAGAGAAAATCAATATGCTAATGAGCTTGTTAGGTATTTGAACACCACATAATCATTAAGCTAATGAATAGATTTATTCATACATTTGCACAACTCAAGTTTTTTTAAGTTATCAAACACTCTCTCTTATGTAATGGTTGATTTAGTTTGTTTGAATTAATTAATACACGCCTAAGGCTTAACTCTTATCATCACCATGGAAATGAATTAATCTCAATCAAGCAAAGATTTTAGCATACCCTATGAGAATTGAATTAAGTTGAGCTATCTCTAGTCATTAACTAATTCAACTTATGTTTATAGGTCTACTAAGATTACCATTTCTCAATGTATAATCTTAAACTAGAGTTGTTGTTGGTCATCTATAACATTCATTAAAGAACAATAAACATAATATAAAAGATTATATAAATAATAACTATAACATTAAACTTAAATCATATAGATTTCAAATCCTAACAACAAAAAAGAAAACTAGCCACTCATGGCTTTAGTATTCATCATTCAATAAAAAATATAACCCAAATGAATATCCAAAATTGTATTAAAGAGAAGAGAAAGGATTAAAGAGATGTTATCAAGAAGCTTCAAAAGGTCTTCAATGGCTTCTTCTTCTCTAAGCTTCTCTTTCTCTTCTTTCTTTTTCTTCTCTTAGGTGCATTTTGCATGATTGGTTGATTAGATCTTGGGTGCTGAATTGTATATACTGGATTTCAAGCCTATTTATCCTTAAATACCCCTTTCTAGAATGTCCTTTTAATTCCCCTAGATTTGCTCTTTTATTTGGTACACATCAACATGTTCCTTGCTGGAAATGGGCTATTTGTGATGGCAAATGATTCCACAATCACAACAAAAAGGCCTGCTATGAAGGAATGGCGATCATTATGATGTTGCACTCGCCACATAAGGTTTGGACATTAAGACTCATCAGTCGCACTTTCTCCCTAGTAGCCATAGAAACTTAGCTCCATATTTGCTTGGCTTGACTGACATCGATCAATCTATGATCATAATCTCCTCTACGATTGCCATAGTGCACTTCCTATGCTTCTACTCTGCTTTTTGGGCTCGATTTTGCTCCATTCAAACACCACTCACCTCTAAGTTCACTTTTCCCTTCAAAATAAAAAAAAAAAGTATAAAAGTATATATTCATACTAACTAAACTAACCTAAGTGAAATCTAAAACCTATAAATGCATGTTAAAATGGACCCTAAAACTATATGTAGATTAGCACAAATAGTAAATTGTTTAGCGTTAAGTGGAGTTGATGCCTATTTAGTTCCTATCAATTACAAAATACTATTTAATTAACTTTTAAGATGGTAGCTAATATCTAGCAAGACATATATCAGCTAATATATATTCATATTACCTCCAATTTAGAGCTTTTCATGAACATATCTCATATGTCCAAATAAAATTACTTAATTAACCTTCTCTATTTAAATATAATTAATTAACTATCCTTATCTTTTTAAATTAAACTAACAACTATATTTTTGTATATTAATTTTTCCCTTATTTTTAAGTTAATTTTTTACACTTTCTTAAAAAATGCAAATATATATATATATATATATATATATATATATATATATATATATATATATATATATATATATATACACACACACAATTAAATGTATTTAAATATATTAAATTTATATTATTATTATTGATAATTGGTTTATGGAACTTTTGGGCTTGGTATCCTGCAATCCACGAACAGAAGGCAATGTGAGAGGTGGGGAGAGTCCCCACAAATACTCTGATGCCTAAGTTAGAGAACAGAAGTAGGAAGAATACAGGATAGCTAGAATATGTGAGAATGAGATGCCCCTTTATGAGGGATATGGGGTTCTATATATAGTAATACTTAAACGTAGGAGGAGTCGGATTCCTTGTGAGATAGTGAATCATAATTTTAGTAGGAGAGTGTTCTTTCTTTGCTTAGAATTCCTTTTTGGGTAGTTCCTATTCTGGACGGATTCTGTCTTCTTCCTAATCCAAGTGTCCCTGTTCAGCAGATAATGAGCCTTTAACTAGGCGGAAATATATTAGACGGTATCAATTATTATATAATGTTATTACATTTAAAAATATTATTTTAAATATTTAAAATTATAAATATAAAATATTTATTAAAATTAATATATATAATGCAATACAATTGAGCATATAATGTCAACCTAATGCTCGAATTTTATTTTCTAAAAAATTCGATTTATATATATATACACACATGCACACACAATTAAATGTATTTAAATATATTAAATTTATATTATTATTATTATTATTATTATTATTATTATTATTATTATTATTATTATTATTATTATTATTATTATTATTATTATTATTATTATTATTATATAATTTTATTGCATTTAAGTATATTATTTTTAATATTTAAAATTATAAATATAAAATATTTATTAAAATTAATATATATAATGCAACACAAGTAAGCATATAATGTCAACCTCATGCTCGAATTTTTTTTTCTAAAAAATTTGATTTAATCTAATTTTCTATATTTAAAATTTTAATTAATTTAATTTTTAATAATTTTAATTTAATTTTAGTCGAATCAACCAAATGGTCATGTTCAATGGCCAACACATATCGCTATGTTTTTTTTTATATATTAAAATTTTCACTTATTGTAGTTCTTGTATCAATATAGAATTTGATGCAATGAATGGGAATTTCTTTTTTTTTTTTCCTTTTAGAAAAATTCCAAGTCATTGTGATCAGTCATCACACTCTCTAAATAACCAAACAAATCCAAACTATATCTTGCTATTACATTTATCTAATTTTTTAATTATGCAATTATTGAAGTTACCAATTCGTTTATCTTGGGCTATTTACATTTATAGTCCCTAACTTATTACCATTTTTCCATCATCATTTCAAAAGATTAATTGGACAAATAAAGAGATGATATTGTAGCAAAATTATTTTCAATAATGAACTATAGGTCACATGGGACCTTATCAAACTTTTTTATGTAAATAAAAAAAAACTATATGTGGCATGACCTCTAGTTCATTATTGAACATAATTTTGATATATTATCATCTTTTTATTTTTCCATCACCATTATTGAAATAACCAATTATAAGTCAAAAACTGTGAGTGTAAATAATCCGTTTATCTTTATACCTAATTTTCTCTGTATTTTTTTGAGAAAAAAAAATTATTTGAAAGGGTCCAATCCAACTGCTACCTTAAAAAGAAGTACATTTGCCTTGTAGACTACCAAATTGCAATATATATATATATTCTAAGGGCATTACGTATCTAACATCTTCTTCCTCTTCCACCTCATTTTTTTTCTTTATTTAGCAAGTTGGTCTTGATCTTTGAGTAGCTCTTTAGTTCTTTTCTTTGTAAGAGGAGATTTATCCTGAATGGTATCGGAGCTTAGTATAATATTTTTTTAAGACTCTTTGAAAATTTAGGACTAAATTGAAAAAGGTGAAAGACTTTAAGGACTGAAAAGATTAAAGAAAAATTTCTTTGGACTAACAATTTTGATGATAGTTTCAAAATGCCAATCTCAAAAGTGAGGTAGCGTCCATGAAATGTATATATAATAACAAATCAACTTTTATTGATGGCAATTTACCTATAAACATGCAAATAATAGGGCCCTTAATTGAATTTAAGACATTAAGCACAACTTATAAAATTGGTTGAAAATCAATTCATTGATGAGAAATAAAATCTCAACAAGTATTAAGTAGATACACAAATTCAAACTCTAAATGGTTCAGTTACACATGAATAATTGTTCAAACACACCTGTAAGGTCTAGAACATGAACATAATAAATAAGAGAAAAATAAGATGAATAGAAAAACTTATTGTAAATTGTGTCTTCGATCTTCAACCCTTATAAAACTTCAATTGTTCACTTGCTCTCCTTTGATGGCGATGTTCAACCCCCATTTCTCGAGCCAAATTCTCTATTTATAGAGAAAATAATGCAAAATTCATTCAAGGATTTAAATAAAAATTTTACACCTTCAAAACCTTCTCATATTAGGAAAATATTTTCATAAAATAGCTCCTTAATGTAATATACCTAACCTTTAAGTGCGTGTGTGTGTGTATAAGAATTAAAAAAGAAGTGCAATCAAGGTGTTAAAATCTTAGAGTAATAAAAAGGGACAACAGTTAGGATTGTAAGAAGAGGAGAATGAGATGTAAAAATAGAAGTAAAACATATTAAAAAAAAAAGCTACTGGAATGTGGTGATGTGGCAACAATCTAGAAAAGTAAAGAATAAGTGTAAGGTTTATGTAGCGAAAGCCTTGAGAGAGAATTGAATTCGTTGATTCCAAGAATACTCGAAAATAATAAACTAAAACCCTATTGATTCAAAGAATACTAGAAGAATTGGAAGAATTATGTCTGTAATTTATTTTTAATTCATAAAAAAAACTGTCTCAAAATAACTCAAAGAGGCAAATAAATAGTACATAGGGAAAAAAACTTAAAACCAAAAAGGAAAAATAAAAAACTCCAAAAAAAAGGGACATAAACTTTAAAGTCAAATTTAAGGGCCTAAACAAAAGAATTTGGGCCCAAAGATGGACTGTTATAAACAAAGTGTGTAGCACCCATTATAGCTCTCTGAGTCAGCTTCGATTTAATATATTATGGGCCTAGTGGGTCAATTAGTGCCATCACAAATGTCCATTTAAAGCCTAAGTACACACGCCCACTCTATTAAATCCATCCAGAAACTTCAATGCTGCCTCATCTACATCATTCCCCCCAGGTGACAGAAAATTAGGCCTTGAATTGGGCACAACATCATCATCAAAAGAATCACCAAAGAAGGGAATTAAATGCTTAACATTAAACACATCTGCTGTGCAGACATGGCTAGGCAGTTCAGATGATAAGCATTGGAATTGATCTTCTGTACTACCTCAATTGGACCAATCTTCCTGGCAAATAGCTTATTGTATTCCCCTGCTAGAAAGTGATCTTTTGTTAGGACTACCCATACAAAATCCCCTACCTTGAACTCCAAAGGTCGGTGTTTCTGGTCTGCAAGCTATTTGTATTGAGAATTGGCAGTAGACAAATTGTCAAAGACTGTCTTGTGTACATCTTGCAAGCTTGAAACAAAATCTTCTGCTTTCCCTTGGGCCCTTATCTTGCTAGCAGGGGCATTAGGTCAAAAGGACCCCATGGCTGAATAGAGTAAACAACCTGGAAAGGGTTGAATCCTGTGCTGCGATTAATAGTGTGGTTATGGGCAAATTTTTCTTGACATAATTTCTAATCCTAACCATTCACATGATCCCCCACTAGACAACGCAACAAGTTGCCCAAGGACCTGTTCACCACTTCAGTTTACCCATTTGTTTGAGGGTGATAGGCACTGCTGGAATTTAGTTAAGTATTAATCAACTTCCATAGGCTGCACCAAAAATGACTAAGGAAACGAGTTTCTCTATCAGAGACAATGGATGTAGGCAACCAGTGTAAATGATACACATCCCGAAAGAACAGTTGTGCCACAGTTACTACATCTGTAGTCTTCTTGCGAGGAATAAAATGAACCATCTTAGAAAATCTATCAATAACAACAAAGATGGAATCATTACCTCATTGAGTACATGGCAATCCTAACACAAAGTCTATACTAATGTCAGTTTAGGGTTAAGAAGGAATTGGGAGAGGCATTTATAATCCTGCATTTGTGGTTATTCCTTTCGAAACCTGGCAAATTTTACATATCTTAACGTATTTATCAACCTCCTTACGAACCAAAGGCCAGAAATATGAAGCCTGAATCAATTACAATGTTCTGTCTCTAACCATATGTCCCTCACCATGTAAGTCTTTAATGATTTGTGGGCATATGCTGCAATCTGGAATGCACAACTAAGTTCCTCAAAATAAGAATGCATTTTGCAGCATAAATTATGTCCTCTTCCCAGATTATGCATCTTGTAACACCACAGAAAAGTAAGGATTAGTAGCAAGTAAATCCTTAAAAGAATCAAAGTCGGGCACTTCAACTCATACAGTCACTAATAAATTATTCTGTCGACTCAAACCATCAACTACTCTATTTGTAATGCCAGATTTATGCTTCATAGCAAAAGTGAAATGTCCAAGATTGGCGACCCACCTAGCATGGTAGGGTGAAAATTTATCCTGCTGGTGCAAATGTTTCAAAGAATCATGGTCAGTATATAAGATAAATTCTTTGTGAAACAGGTAATGTCGCCAATGTTGTATTTATTGAACCACTGCATAAAACTAAATGTCATACGTACTGTAATTGAGTTGGGAACTAGATAACTTCTCACTATAAAATGCCACAGGGCGATTATTTTGACTTAAGACAGCACCAATCCTAACTTTAAAGGCGTCAGTATAGAGCTTAAAAGCTTGTAAGAAATCTGGCAACACTAAGATTGGGGCTATCGTAAGGCGTTCTTGATGACATTAAAGGCTACCTTTACTACCTCCGTCCATTCAAATCGACTACCCTTTATGCAATCAGTAATATAAGCCATTATAGTGCTAAAATTTACAATGAAACGCCGATAAAATGAGGCCAAACCATGAAAACTCATCACTTCTGTTAAAGTGGTTGGTTTGGGCCATTCTTTTACTGCTACCACCTTAGCTTCATCCACTTCCAAACCTGCTACAGAAATCACATACCCCAAAAACAGTACCTTGGGAGACATAAAAATACATTTTTTTAAGGCAGCATAGAGCTATTCCCTGCGCATTACACTAAAAATCTCCCAAACATGCTGTAAATGCTCATTATGGTTAGCACTATAAATTAGGATATCATCAAAGTAGACCACAACAGTAGACTGGCCTCGAGACACTAAGTCAACTGAGCTCCAACAGTCTGACTGTCAGTGTGATTGGCCCCAAGACACTTGGTCAACCAAGCTTTAGCAATCACACTCTCAATCACATCACACATCAAATAAATCAATCCAATCAATATCCATAAATAGGTTAGTAATATAACCTAAATTCTATCGTCGTACCAGTACGTACTCGGTCCTAGTGCTGCCCACTATGTAGAATGTTCTATTAATATCCTTCACTTAAAAATAAATCCATACATTCATGAATAATGATGCATGACTTTAAATAAAATAACAATATAAACCATATACATACTAGAAATATACAAAAAATAAACCAAGTATATTTCGAGCATATATATGTCGAATCAATTCAATTTACTTATAAAATAAACTATAAATATACTTAAAAAACATTTTAGGTATAATTTCATAATAAAATATGCATTTAATTTAAAATATACCAAACATATACCAATATATACCTAAAATATACCTAAGCAATTATTAAATTATTTATGCATATTTCATAAAATTTAAACATACATTTCTAAAACATGCATCCTAATACACGTATATATAAAATAACAACTCATAGTTATGAGCTCCACGAGACGGGTTCGACGGGCTTGGTCCACTAGGCCTCGGTCTTGGCGCAACTAAGAAAAAAATGACAATACGAAATTAGAATAAATCTAACGTAATTCTAGAGACTCGATCTAAAATACTAGACATAGAATCAGAATAGGAATTCGATAAGATATCACGTTTTACGAGAATTCTATTAAAAATTCAGTAGAACCTCCCCTGTAAAACGGACATCTCTCTACTCAGAAAGTAGAGCCGGTCCTGCAAAGAAGCACACTTCAAATAAACACAATCACACAACCCCTCGGTCAGACTTCCAAACTATAATTCTACCAACCAAGGTTCACTATTCACGGGATATGCACAAAATACATTTAAATACCAAAAATACCCTTTAATAACCAAAATATAGCAAATTAGATATTTAAAACACTGAAAATATTTATTTCACCGATAATTAAAATAAAACCCTAATTTTAATAAAATATTATTAAAAATCCATAATTCTCGATAAATTCATAAACATTAACCGAGATACATTTTATAACTCCAAATTACACAATTAGCCCAAAAACATATTAAAAATCAATAAAAACTCATTTATTTACAAAAATAGTATATTATATGTAATTTGAAAATAATTTACGAAAAATAGTTTTAATTAGTTAAAAATACTAAATAATTTATAAAAATCATTTTTATACCTCAAATAATTATTAAAACCAATTAAACTAAATTTTTAGCCAATTTATTGTCAAATTACCAAAATACCCCTAGTTATATATAATTTCACATAAATCACTATAATTATACAAAAATTCACTAAAAATAATATAATTACTCAAAAATTTATTTATGTACATATAATTCAATAAAATCAATAATTATACTCAATTAACCAATTAATTTCAACAAAATATATAATTAACCTAATTTTCTAAAAATCAGATAAAATAAATAAATTCACAATAATTATACAAAAATCATAAAAATTACAAATAAATTTCTAAAATTCATTTTAACACCTATAAACACCATAAATCACAATTTCATAATTTAATTAATTAATTTACAAAAATTAGAAAATATTAATAAAATAATAAAAAATTCACAAAATTCAAAATAATTCCCAAAAATTCCACAAAAATTACAACATGTATATTGACCTACTAGGATCAATATTTGTGAAGGAAGTTAGCTTGAATCATTAAAATTGAAGCTCAAAAAAATCAAGAACACATATAAATCGAAAATGAAAATTGGAAACCTAGGAAAATCTATACCAAATCAAGTGAAACCAAGCTTAGAAATGAACTCACCAGAGCTCAAGGAAGAGATAGAGACTGGTGAAGCTCAAAACGGTGGCCGGAAACAAGGTGATCAGAGTTAAAGGTGATTTTCGGTTTCTTGGAAGAAAATCGGCCAAATGATGTCGGAAAAGGGAAGAGAGGGCGGCAGAGGGAGCTTGGGATGGAGGAGGATGGCTGCGAGGCACAAAAACGGCAAGAAACGGAGGTTACAGTGGTCGGAAATGATGGGAGGACGTCGGGCATGAAGAAGGAGAAGTCAATGGCAGTTTCATAAATATGCTAAACTTTTGATTTTGTAAACATATATATATATATATATATATATATATATATATATATATATAACTTTAATTTATATTATTATAATATATGAATATTATATTCAAAGTAATATACACCACACACATAAATAATAATATCTATATACATATACATATATAATACCCATATTAATTATTAAAACTATATAATATAAATTTAATTAAAAATAAACCCTATTTATTTAAATGTGTATATATATACATGTATATGTATATATATTAATACGACAATTAAAATCGTGCATGGACTCATGCAAATTCACAAAACCATCTAAAATAATTAATAATTATTTATTTAGGTTTTAATTTTCTCAAAAATAAAATTCTCGAAAAAATTTTACATAAGAAACTTAAAATAATTAAAAATGACTTTAATAAATAATAAATTAATTAAATAATCAAAAATATATATATAAATTATTAACACTGCATATCTCGATGCAGTTTGAAATTATTTAAAAAGACCTGGGATATTACAAAAAGCAATTCCTCAACTATTTTATCCTCATCATAGACAAGATCACCCTCAATTTCCCGGTCCTCTTTAACATAATCATCTACCTCAAGGAAGAGGGGTTTTTTCCCAGCCATCTTTTTACATTCATATAGCCTATGGCCAACCTCTCTATAGCCAAAACATTTAACGCCCCCTGCTGGTTTATTGAATTGCCTCATACCTCTATTATTGTCGGCTACACCACTGCCACTTATCGTTTTATTGATACCACTATTATTAATAGCAGCACCATTACTGCCAGCCCTACTACCCTAAGTGTTCGAATTGGCAGTTCTTCATGATTATCTTTTAACCACTAAAGCCCTCTAATGAGCTGCAAACACTAAAACAGGATTAAACAAATTCACTATGTCCTGTAGTTGTGGCCTCAAACCCCCGATATACCTTGCTACCAATTTATCCTTCGTCTCCTAGATTTCATTCCTTGTAATCAATTAGTAAAATTTCATAGTGTAATCATCCACCAATGTTATACCTTGTCTCAGATTTTGTAGACATTGGTACATCAACCGCTGGAAATTATATAAAAGAAAGGCATATCACAAATGCTTCTTCATCTTCTCCCAAGTAATAATTTTACTCTTTCCCAATCTAGTGTGAGTCAGTTTTTATTGCTGCCACCATGCAATAGCCCTACCCCTTAATCTCATGGCAACTAAAGGTACATGTTTGTCTTCCAGCACCCTTTTCAATTCTAAGATCTCCTCGACCGTCGATAACCAATCTAGAAATTCTTCAGCTTGAAGGATGCCATGAAATTTTGGAATCTCGGTCTGCATGCCCATTTCCTAGCACCTATTATTATCATCTACAATAGGTTGATTGTTGTGCCTGTGAGGAGCCTCATCTTCATACTCATCCCCCACCTCCTCATTATAACCCAGTTGTTCTGGATGATTATTTCCTTGGGCTCTATTCTAATTACCCAATATCATGGCCAACCTATCTATCAACTGATCCACCACTCAATTCATTCGCTCCTCAATCATCTCCTGGACCCTCTACTCCAGATCTCATTCATACACCTCCTGCACTTGTCTCCTTGGCGACATGTTGTCAGGATTGATGCTCTGATACCACCTGATGTAGTGAAATCCTTAAGAGAGAATTGAATTCGTTGATTCTAAGAATACCCGAAAATAATAAACCAAAACCCTGTTGATTCAAAGAATATTAGAAGAATTGGAAGAATTACATCTGTAATTTATTTTTAATCATCAAAAAAATTGTCTCAAAATAAATCAAAGAGGAAAATAAATATTTCCTAGGGAAAAAACCCTAAAACCAAAAATGAAAAATAGAAAAACTCCAAAAAAAAAGGGACATAAACTTTAAAGTCAAATTTAAGGGCCTAAACAAAAGAATTTAAGTCCGAAGATGGACTGCTATAAACAAAGTGCATAGTATCCATTATAGCTCTCTGAGTCAGCTGTGATTTGATATATTATGGGCCCCATGGGTCAATCGATGTCGCCAAAAGTTTTCATTTGAAGCCCAAGTGCGCATACCCACTCTATCAAATCCATCCATAAACTTCAATGCTGCCTCATCCACATCAAAGGTTAATTAAACTAAGCAAGGATTAGGAAGGCTATAAATAGGGCATCATTTCTTTAGCTAATGTTCATATGCAACTGGAATTTTTTACTAGAGAGGCTTACAAAAAAAATTCAAAGAGAGGAGAAATAAAAGAAAAAATAAAAAGGAACTCTTGCTCTCTTGAACTCAAGAGCACCAAAACAAATGGAAAACAAAAGAAGTGGGCTTGCATGTTTAAAGGAAGAAAATTCATCAATTTAAAAGTCTTATATGAAGGTTATGAGGCTCTTGGAAGGCTAAGCCAAGTGAATTAGAGGTCGTTTTATAGGGGAAAGCAAGTCAAGTGCAAAGTTGTCATCTTTTGGAGTAACTAGTGAACTAAAGTGCTTTGGGAGAGTAATTGAACTCCAATTTCAACTAAATTTTGTAAGTAATTTCTTGAAACCCTTATAGACATATTAGAGTGTGTTCATATCAATTTTGAAGTCATTTTGGGCATTTGAAAAGTGGAAAATTTGTTAGGATTACAAGTTCAAAATTCAAGACTATTTTTCTAGATTTTTCTAGCTTTTGTATTTCTTTTATATCTTGAGATAAAAAACTTTGATTTGGGTGATGTTTGATTCTATATAAAATTTAAGTAGTTATCTAAAACTTTTCAGTTTTGAAGTTTAGCTGATTCTATCTATAAGTCAGTCTAAATTGAGAAATATTTAAATTGCTCAATCTATCGAGAATAATTGAGCTAGTTGTACTCAGTCAGTCATAACTCTCTTTGAGGTTATCCAATTAAATTCAAATTTTTACAGCACATACTAGACACATAGATCTAACATTTTATGAAATTTTAATTTCAAATTATTCCTCTACAATTCCCAGTAATTAGTCAAACTTACCCCTGAAATCTGCAATAATAAGGTAAGAGAGATAAAGCTGAAAGTTTAGTTTGCTTTAGCATGAAAAAAAAATGTACATCAAATAGATTAAGTAGAATTTTGTTAGTGAGCTTACAATCTCATTTTATTACTTCTTAATTGTCTCCATAGGAGCCACTCCAGCTACAGCAGTAGATCGGGTCCATCTGGTTAGTTTCTTCTGTCAACAACTTCTGATGAGTGATTAATTATATAACATTGGTTTTAAATTAATGGATAATATATTTTTACTAATATAACTCTATAATATGTATTTGTTCCATCAGTTTTAAACTCATATCACATTTAGATACTGATATTTCCCTATAAATAGGATTTAATGGATTACAGTTATAAATATTGCTTGAAAGCTTGCTATTATTATTATATTATAAACTATTTATAGTTATATAATAAAAGTAGGAACAAATAGGATTATATTTATCCTTGATTAGCTAAAGTAATTTACAATAGCAATATGTTTAATTGGTCTTTTGAACTTAATGATTATATAGCTTCAGTAAGTATACTTTGTATATAGTTTCAGCAAATATACGGGTATTATTTTATTGATTTTACTTTGATTACAGTGATAGAAAAATGGATATTATTTAATTTGCTCTTACATGACTATAACAGTAAATGACAGTGAGTATATCTTGTATTTAGCTTGATTTATGTGAATGATTCAGCTTATAATAAAATCTATACACTCATGGTATATATCACTTATATTAAATTTATACGTATATTGTATAAACAGTAGCTTTGCAACTATTATTATAGTAATTTCTTTTAAAGCAAATATATTGACAGAAAATAGCATATGTTCCCGCTTTGTTATATTTTTATCCACTCACTGACTATTTTATACTCACCCCTCACTTTTAATTTTTTTCCTCATATCCTTTGGGAGATCAGCAGTGCTAGTCTAATATAATATATCTCCCTACTAGTTTTCTATTCAAAGTCTATAAGAGGTAGTGCTAATTCAAAGTCTAGTTTTCTATTCAGAGTCTAAACTTGAAAGGTTTTCCAATTGAAGAGTTACCATATTCTATTGGTGAATGGAAGTGCTTGAGATATCTTGACATCTCTAAGACTGAATTGAAAGCATTTTTTGAGTCAATCACCAAGCTTTACAATCTGCAAACACTGAGATTCCTAGGGTGCTAGTTACTTAAGGATCTTCCTAGAGAGAAAATGAAGAATATGGTGAGCTTAAAGCATATTGAATTTAATGATCATTGTCAGATGTTGAGTGGGTTGGGGAGGTTAGGGAGTCTTGAAAGGTTGCCAATGTTCGTTGTTGGTGAGGATATGGGAGGTAGCATTGAGGAATTAGAGTGCTTGAATGACTTAAGAGGGAAGTTAAAGATAAAGAATCTTGAGAAGGTTAGAAATAAGGAAGAGGCAAAGAAAGCAAATTTAATGGAAAAAAGAGAATAATAACTGTGGAATTTGAGTAGGATATTCAAAGAGCAGAGAGTTGCAACAATTGGAATGATGAAGAAGTGTTGAAGAGCTCCAGCCTAACCCAAACATAGAGAGCATAAAGATTTTGCGTTACTTAAGTGAAAGATTTCCAGCATGGGTGATGACGATCATGAAATTTGCAAATTTGGTGAAGCTAACTTTGTTGGTCAGCAGAAACTGCAAACAAATACCAAGTTGCCTAGGAATTCTTCCAAATCTTAAAAATCTTTATATATAGAGTATAAATGGTATGGAATGTTCAGGGAATGAGTTTTACGGCATCATGGAGAGTAATAGTGGACCATGGAAGCTATTTCCTAAATTAGAAAAATTCAAATTAGGGTGTATGAATAGTTTATCTGAATGGAAGGCACCAAAAGTACTTGATAGCAGCAGTAGGGTTGAAGAATTATTTCCCTATCTTCAAATATTAATCATTAATCAAGGTTCTGTTTTGACAAGAATCCCAAGAAGTGAGAATTCTATTAGGTTTCGTGATTCAAAAACACAGTGAAAATTATAACTTTTAATCAAAAACTCTAACCCAGATCCAAGTAATTTGATTAATTGATTTAAAACTAGGATTTTCAAATCTTACCACAAATGCATAAGAGACAAGATTTCTGGAAGGCAGAGAGGAGGTTCACTCCGGTGACACCTTACCTCGAGCTTTTGATTTTGGTAGTTCAGATCAAGACATCTCCAAAAGAATCCATCCTCCACAAGCGTCCATACGAACAACTCTTAATTAAAATGAAAACTTTGTATGCTAGCACTTCTCTTTATTTCTCACAAATCAAGAACAAAAACACTATGTGTTTTAGTTTTTCTAAAAGGAGAAAAATGAATTTTTGGTGGCTAATGAATGAGTTAGTGAAACCCTAGAAAATATAACATATTTATAGACCTTTAATTAGGGTTTCACTTACCAAAACAACTTTTTGGTAATTTCTCAATTATTATTGTTCTGATTTTATTTAAAATTAAATCAGAAATAATATTCTATTTATTTAAAATAACCTTTACCTTAAATAAATAAACTATTTATTCATTTCCACAGAGCATATTTGGGCTTCTCAAACCCATATCCATTTTTGGGAATGTTCCAAGTGTGTGACCCTATAGGTTCACATAACATTGGCAGTGGGCCTTAAATCTCTATTTAGGCCTACAAGTCATAAGTGGCCTCTAGTTAAGACATTATGACTACCCAAGTCATGTGAAGTCAATAATCCGACATAACCTAATTTATAATAAATATTGTAATCCCTTTGTCATATGATATATTGATTGAATATAAGACATAGTTTATGTCATCCTTATATAATTCAATCATATTATTTCTTGACTCTAAATAGATTGAGAATGATAACTCTTTATCAATTCACTTTAGCATGGCCATGCATTTTCCTCAGTCTATCTTATCAAGGAACCCATAGATATTTTACTCAAATTAAATGAGAGACAAATTCCTTCTTAATCACTCATACTCCTTATATAACTCATTTCATATCCAACAACAATCTATTTAATCATCCTGTTAAAAACAATGTTAGATTGTGTCAAAATATATAATAGTTATGTAGAAATCCATGATGATTTCAGGGTCAAAGGATTAAATCAATATTATTATGATGAGAATTACTTATGACAATTATCTATATAGTATTCTTATGATGGGTCAATTCAGTACATTTTTCTCAAACAAGTACCTATGAGTTGACTTAATATCTCATATTCATGATCAATAAAACATAATCATCAATCAACATCATACTAGCAATAATATATTGTTATAACTAGGGATAATTTGAATAGAACTCATATTTAATCTAAAGATTTTATTATCAAGTCACATACTTGATAATTTTAGTAAGAATTGACTATTCAAATAATTATCATAACACAAAATGATAATGAAAAATGCTTCTGTATTAAATAAAATGATAAAGTCAAAATATAGTCATACATGATTGACCTATTGCATATCAATAACAAATTCATCAGTACTGGTCAAACTTGAAATTTGCAGCTGTGATAAATTAAGTTATATATTTGATGAATTCGACGACTCCTCATTCCCTTTTCTTAAAAGTTTAAGCAAAATTGATTGTGCAAGTTTAACTCGTATTCCAATAAGAGGACTGCAGTCTTTGAAGGAATTGGAAATAAGTTATTGTCATGGGCTGAAATCTATTCCCAGAGAGTTGGCTTGTTGTAGTAGTCTTATTTCATTGGACATAACTAAATGTCATGGGCTGATATCTATTCCGGAAGAGTTAGCACGTTGTAGTGCTCTTACTTCATTGACAATAACAAAATGTAAGAATTTAAGTTATTTTTCAAAGGAGATCATAGCCAACCTCACCCACTTGCAGAGATTAGAAGTTGGTGTTTTCTCAAAAAAGTTGAGTGATTTGTCTTATCTAAGTTCAATCCATCATCTAAATGATTCTCTTCAAGAATTACATATATGGGGGAATTATCTGTCAGATCAACTTCAACACCTCACTTCCCTGAAGTTTTTAACCATATGGGAATTTCGTGGAATGGAAGCTTTACCAGAGTGGTTGTGGAATCTTTCTTCTCTTCAATCTCTTGAAATAATTTATTGTGATCTGAAGTACCCACCAACAACATTGAAATGCCTTTCCAAATTAACTCATCTTAAGATTTGTAGTTCTTCCGATGATCTTCAGAAAAGTTTAACAGAGAAAATTGGCACGGAGTGGGACAAGGTTTCTCATATTCCCAATATCGATCTTTGGGGCCGAATGATTACATAATATGTTCCAGGAAAAAATTCAATTATCATAATTTGTTATTACTATTTAATTTGTCTCATCATATCAAATATAAATCTCCTATAGAAGATTATTATATTCCAGTTGCTAGTCTCTTTGGCGTCACTGCAAATTTCAAATATTGTTTCTATCAATCTAAATTCTAAAGCTTGCTGAATATATATATATATATATATATATATATATTTCTTTTTTTTCCTTGTTTTATCTTCTCTTACCAGAAATGGTTGCAATGGGAAATGCACAGGGAAATTGCAAGCTGCAGGAAGTTCATCAAACAGGTTTGGGACCTTAATTAATAAAGCTCCTTCCATAAATAACTGTTTTAGGGTGTGCCAATGTCAAGTATTGAAATGCCTCTCCAAATTAACAGCAATGAAAGGCCTTTCCAAATTAACACATCTCCAAATTTCTAATTTTTTTAATGATCTTTGGGAAAGTTTAATCAAGAAAAGTGGCTCTAAATGGAATAGGATTTCTCATACTTCCAATATCAGATTGAATTCATGAAAAAAATCAATTCTTATATTTTCAAAATTCTTTATACTGAATTCATTTATCATCATCATCATAATATCAAATAATTGATTGATTTTTGTTTTCAATTTTTTTTTCAAGTGTATATATATATACTTGAATTTTTTTCAAGTATGTGTGTGTGTGTATATATATATATATATATATATATATATATATATATTGTCTTATATTAAAACCACATGATAATTGATTAGGTGAGTCATGACCCCGAGCAGAAGTGAACCCCTCATCATCAGAAGTCCATTCCCCCAGCACCAATGGCTCTGCTAATTTCTTCTTGGATTCTGCTGTCAAATTCGCTTTCTCGTCCTCCAACTCCAATTTCTAAGATATCAACACTTTCTGATCTTTGGATACTGAAGCTCAGCAGGTACTATTAGCTTTTCATGACTTCCATTAACTCTTCACGGGTATAGGTAAGCAAATGTGTAAAACTGTAGTCATTCATGCACGTGAGTTTTGCGTAGCATAATAGGCTATAAAGATGGATGCTATTAATTATGTTCAATATGTTTGCTTGAGCCGTAAATGAGGAATAAATGATTTTTATGCAGATTGATGAGGAGAATAAAGCGAGAATTGCGATAGCTGTTATATACTACAGGGTAGAATTATGTGTGCCATATCAAAATTATTGCAGCATTCAGTTCTGTTAACTCAAATTTCACTTATTTATGTTAATTAGGTGACATCAACTCTTGAGGTTGGAATTGGAAACATTACAAGCTGGAAGACAACTTATCCCGGAAGAGGAACTCTTCTTTTGCAAGCATTACTGCTGCTCTTCAGTAATTATAGTACTGTAATTGATCATTGATTTGCTTTGAATTATCTTGCTTGTTTTACTTTGGTTATTTATTTTCTTGTCTCAACTTTCACTCTCTTTTTTTGTTCTAATGTCTAGGAGGGTTTTTAATCATCAGGATTGTTAGGATTTAGTATAGGTTGGGTGTACAGGGGATCAGCTTATTGGCTGAGAGTAGTACCATCCTGATGATTGGTTCTCCTCCCTTTTTCTCTTGTTAATAATGTCTTCTTTTCTTATTAAAAAAATAAATATCAATTTTCAGAGTATGATCTCAAATGTAATTGACATTAAATTAAGGAAAATGAGTTTGCATAGTTTGCTTTTGCTTGCGTAAGGCTATATATATATAAAGATTGATCATGAGTTCTTGTTCAGTATTTGTTTGAGGATGACTTTTGCAGTTCTCACAGAGCTCAAGTTCTTCTGCTTGTTATATACATCATTCCAGCAGTTATCGTTCTCCTGGTGTCCCCCCCTACCGGTGACTGTGTGAAACTTATATGTTGACGCAGCGACGTCTTCTACAGCTGCCGGTCTCGGTATTGTGGTGCTGGACCAGATGGGAGAGGTTTTGATTTCAGCATGTAGCATCCGAGTATTGATTAAAGATGTTGTTTCCTTGGAGGCTCAGGCATTTTCCGACGAGTTCAAGCGGAAGCAGATAAACTCTCTGTGATTTCTAATTTGCAAGATCACTCCTCTGGGCTGGATATGAATCACCTGTTATATGATGATATTCTGTCTGTGTAGTGGCTTTCAGTTTGTTTGTTTTGCTCATGTTTCTCGTCAGGCAAATAATGTAGCTCATCACTTAGCTAAATGGGCTCTTCATCTTAATGAGCACACTGTTTTGATGGAAGAAATTCCGAGCACAGTTTCTTGTTTTGTTGCCGAGGATAGGACCTTCCGCTCGTTAATGTTTAATGAAATATGAAAAAATATTTGTTTGAGGATGAAATTATAGAGATGCGATTCATAACACCGAAAAAAAAAATAGGATACCGGACATGCGGATCCTCAACATTGAATAATTTAAATGCTAATGTTTCCATTAAAAAAATAATAATAAAGTATTAAATTAGAAATACTTACATATATAATTGACCATCTTGTCACGGAGTAAAACATAGATAGAGAGTATATGTTCAATTTTCCACTCTCGTATAATCTATCTTCAAAAGTTCTTGTATAATGAGGATGCTAAAAGCAATTATCAATACTTACCATATTCATCAATAAATAAAATAAAATAAAAAACAATACCTTTTGTCCATCATTATCCTCAACACTAAAAAGATTATTTGGACATTAACATAACTCTTGATGCTCATGCTCATGTTGAATATCTAAAAAGAAAATAACAAAATCAAACAATGGTATAGTAAAACAAAATCAAAGAATCAATTGATATGAGGAAAATAAACCCTTTAATAAGGATTGAGTAAAGCTCTTGAAAGTGCGAACCCATCGTTGAATTGAGATAAGAATCAAACTTTGCTATGATTAATTATCTATAATCAAATGTTCTCTATTGTTTTTTTTTTAATTAAAATAAAATCTAAAAACGACCAAGAGAAAGAACTAAACTGATTTTGATAAGAATTTTAATTATGAAATTTAAATATGAATCTTTATATACTTAATAAAATAAAATATTCAGAGATAAATTCATAATTTTGTTATAATAACTATATAATTTGGACTCTTACTATGATATAAATATTTATATCTATATAAATGAAATTATTTAATTATTATGTATGACGTAAAAAATTTTATCGATATTTTTTTCATTATTTATGACATCGCATTCAAATTCCAAGATTGATTATATGCACATATGTAAATAGTAGATTGATTGATGCTATAAGAAGAATATATTTGATGAATCACTTATATAGAAAAAAAAAATTAATTAGAAACTTCAAACTCCCTTGTGGATTATTAGAACTGAGCACATGTGTAATGAGTGGTTGACACATGTGGTAGGTGCATCATCAACCAATAGATTGTTTTTAGTACAAAGCAATTGCTGGTGAAACAGTACTTTTTCAAGGATTAACTTAATAATGTGAAATGATTAAGTTAAAAAAAATGATGCACACACTGTAATAATAGTCTCTAATCTTTTTCATTTTTTTTGTCCACATCAAATTCATCTTCTTGATCAAGAAAGTTCTCATGTGTTCATAACATGTCAACCACACTCATTTAGAACTAGTATAATGTTTTAGTTACATGAATATAAGAAACCACTAATCTAAAACATTATTTAAAAAAACAATCTACATACATTATCTTGTACATAAGATTTAAAGTGTATAATTCTTTACATTCATAAATGAATTAGTGAGTTACATTTTGAAATTAAAATGTATGTTTTCATATTCAATATGAGTTATACCTTAGAAGTAGTAATTACAAAAATTATTCTTAAAATGGTAACAAATCAAATTCAGTTATCATCTCAATTGCATATTGTAATGGTACTTATACTCAATTTGATTAATAACAACTACATGAATAAACAACATAGTATTTTTCTATCGAATTAGAAATGAAATTTTGTTACTTCAGATTGATTAAAATTGAATTTATAATTTTTTAATGGTATAACCGGTGGATTATACAGTGATAATTACAATAAAATTTAAATTTTATACATCATAATACCTCTAAAAAAAATAAACTATAATCTAATTACACTATTGAATTAGAAATGGAACATTAGTCTAATACATGACATGAGAGAGTTTGTGGAAGTTGGAAATCGAGTGTTAATCTCTATCAAATACCTTAAATCGTGAGAAAAATGTTTTACTTTTAAGTGGACTGGAGAAGTGACAATATATTCAATTTTCGTTGCAAGTAACATGACATTATTGGCATATAAAGTGTATAAAGCAAAACTAAAAATCTTTGATAAATATGTAGAGTGACCATAGGAAAGCTTCTGGTCCTGCAAAAAAAGGCAAAACATGCAGACAGACAGACTCATCTTCTTTTGTGCATGCACAGAAGGATTTGCTTTTCTCTCACCAAAGCCTAATCATACCATCAACTTCTCTTCTACTCACTTTCACTTTATCAAAACCGCAAATCACGGTCAACAATCCAAGGGCCTAAATTACCCTCCACCATGTACCCTATCTCATCTCCACTCACTCACACATGCACTTCCTATTGGCCAAATTCCCATTTCATCCAATAACAATTCGCCACGTAATAAGGGGAAAACATGATCTTATAGTGTAGGATCAGTACCTAGTAGAAAAAAGTACTATGTTGGTTACTCACCGAGTGGAGAGTGGACCCGGGTTGTCCCGGTCCTTTTTTCATCCTTTTGTGGTCCGAGTTGGTAACTCGGACCACACCCGATATCATCACACACAAACTCTGAAATTGCATTCTCTAATGATGCTTTTCTCTTTTGACCCTTTAAAACCCATCTTCCATTTTTCTATTCTAACCATCACTCCACCTTCAATTTCGCTTCTTTCGCTTACGTTTCTGCGATGGCAGAGACTCCGGATTTTGTGTCTGAGCCAGTTCCGGGTACGCCCGGAATTAGAGAAGTAAGGTCCGACATGGGACCCGAGAGCTTTGGAATTTGCAACCAGCAAAATGGTGCTAATCAGGGAACAACTAGGAAAGTGGGTTCGAGAGCTGAGATTGATACCTCTCCTCCTTTCGGGTCAGTTAAGGAGGCTGTGACCCATTTTGGAGGAAGCGGGTCCTGGATGCCTTATTACAAGGTCTGTTGCATTTACGTTAGCTGCGTAAATTGTGTTCTTTAGCTTTGTAGTAATGTAGTGTAACTGGCTGTTTTCAGTAAAAAGATGTTATTTTTGCACAATCTTGCTAAGTAGTGAGTGAGAGTCAATTTAAGCTACTGAAGAATGTGTGTAAAGTGGTATTTTGTTTTTTAATGGTTATTTTTAAGGATTTTGTAATAAACTGGAGCAAGTGTATGTGAGTTACATCAGCTACTGTTGTTTAGTTACTATTTATGGATTTCAAATTTATACATGATACTGATGTGATGCTTTTCTTTATAAGATTCACATGACTGTATTCTAGATTGTTTTGATCATACATTCATCTGTAATTTTATATTCTGTTTTGTCATTAGCATGCTTCATCGTACTGTTGGATCAATATTTTTTTTGCCGATTCGGATCACATGTGATATGTGAAGGAAATCTTGTAAAAGAAAATATTGCAAATGGCGACATTTAGAATGTTTTCCTTTTCTTCTGACATGTAAGAACATTGTTGTGTGCAACAGTTCTTTGAGGAGATAGATATAAAGAAAGTGGAGGAACAGGCAGCAGAATTAGAGAAGGATCTAATTGTGAAAGAATTGGAAACGCTTGATGTTCTTGAAGAGCTTGGAACGACAAAAAGAATTGTTGAAGAGTTAAAGCTGCAGCTACAGAAAGAAGCGTTGAGATGTATGACCATCCCAGATGAACGTATGTCAAGCCCTGCTATCAAAGAAATGAACAAGGAAAACTGTAGATTTCATGTCAACAACCGAGAGCAGAGGATGGGAAGTTTGAGCCCTTGCCCTGCTTCGTCTCCCGACATGATCCTAATGGAGTTGAAGCAAGCTAAGTTGAACCTTGGTAAAACTATTAATGATCTTGGAGTTATTCAGACTTCCGTTGAGTCTTTGAATAAGAAAATGAAAAAAGAGAAAACCTTTCTTCAGAAAACCCGAGAAAGGCTAACGTCGAAATTTGCAGGGGTGTTGTCACTGGAGGAGGAGCTAAAACAAGCGAGAGTGAAGCCAAATATTTCTGACAATGCAGCAATTGATTACAAGGCAGAGCAGTTGAAGAAAATGGCTGCTGCTGAAAAGACAGAAGTTTCGAAGGCAATGTTAGCGAATGAACATACCAAGACTAATTTAAAGACTGCTGAGTTGAGGTTGCTTGCAGCCAAAAAAATGGAGGAAGCAGCAAGGGCAGCAGAAGCGGTTGCACTAGCTGAAATCAAGGCTCTATCAGGCAATGAGACCTCATCAGGATTTGTTCTTCCAGAGCCTGAGAAAGTAGCCTCATTTGAAGCACGAAGTCCACTTACCCCTAAAGCTCAAAAAGCTGAGGGGCTTTCCAAGAAAGTAGAAGTTGCCAGGCTTCAAAAGCGTGATGCAAATACCACTAAAATGTCTATTCTGAGGAAGTTAAGGGAAGCAACAGAAGAGGTCAAACAAAGCAAACAAGCCTTAGAAGAAGCATTGAACAAAGTTGAAATGGCAAATAGGAAGCAATCTGCTGCTGAAGAGGCTATCCGCAGATGGATACCAGAGAATGATCAGGAGGGACAGGCAGCATATTATGCTACAAGGTTTAGTAATTTCCATTTGCATCAGCCTGATAACCATCAAGATTCTCCACTCCATGAAATGAAGGGAGCAACTCTAGCTAACAGTGATCCAAAGCCTGTTTTAAGATCAACAGTTTCCATGCGGGATGTATTAAACAGGAAGCAAGTTCTACCTGAAGAATATGCAATGGCAAGACCAACAGAAGTTCGTGAAGAAAGGCAGAAGGTAGCTTTGAGTCAAATGCTTCATGAACTTAGAGAAGATCTAACATTTCATCCAAGAGCTGAGAAAGATGGAGGCGATCAAAAGCAGTTTTTTGCACAAAGGAGAAAGTTTGGATTTATTCACATATCATTGCCTATGACAAAACCAAGTAAGAAAAAGATGCAAGATTTCAATAATGTGATGCACTAGACAGAAGAATATATTTTTATGGTCTATGTAGCAATATTTTCTTTCCTTTGCCTACATTGTATTGGTTTTGGTTATAGCTTGCTTATGTTGTTTGTGGCCTTGAGGTTTTGTTTAGATATTCTTTGTAAAAATATACTATGTGTGGGGTTCCATATTCATTTGGTATTATGCGTGGTGTAATTTCATTCTATTATGCCTATAATATTTGTGGGAGAAGCTGAATCATGCATGAACAATTAACTTCTATTTCACCATTCTTTCATCAGTTTCTTGTTGGATATGTATTCACTTTTTTTTCTTGAATTAACGACGATATAAATCGAATTCTACATCTCATAATATCCTTAGAGAAGAGTCATCACTTGACTACTCCTTCATTTTCTTATAATTAGTTCAAACAAACAACATCTAAATTTAAATACATCAAAGACTAAAAAAACTTTATCTAAGATAGCAATCAAGCAACTTCCCAGAAAAAATACAAGGAAATTTAATAATTATAATAATACTAACAAAACCAAAACTACATGTGCAAAATCATCAAAAAATAGGCTACATGACCTTTCCACACAACCGTGCATCGAAACTCAATGTTCCTTTATAGCCAGAACCACTATCCTTGTAAAGCTGAACAAATGTAGATGCTTCCATCTGATGTCGGAGCTCCTCATAACTTTCTACTTCCACGATCTCTTTCACCACTATCACCATCATAATAATCATAATATACCACATTCTTTTCAGGGTAATCAAGTTCTTGAGTTGTGTTGAAGAGCCACTTTAGATCACACTAACCAAACCCTAGTAAGAAGTCACAGAAAAAAATGGGTAATCACGTTCTTGAGTTCTGTTGAAGAGCAACTTTAGATCACACTGACCAAACCCTAGTAAGGAGTCACAAAAAAGTTTACGTGCACGATAAACTTCGAACGAAACAATGGTGTTGTTATGATGATCTCTTAGTGACAAGTTTTCTGAAACTGAGAAAACAAATTTTTCATCCAAACTATTTCTTGTGTCAATAAACTCACTCTTTAGCTTTCTGTCTGGATTATAATACAATACTATGTTATAATGTCATTCTAAAGAGAATACCAAATTAGATTGCCATATAACTAAAATAATGCTCTTATTATTGTAAAAAAAATTATTAAATTAAAGTTTATTAAGTAAAAAATTAAAATTAAGTTAATTAATTTTTTTTTATTGATCTTGTTTTTATAACCATATCTTAAAAATAGATCATATAATTAGAGGGTAATATTTTTGTTATGTAAAAAAAGTAGTACCTTTTTATTCTATATTTCTATTAAAATTAATAAAAAAAAAGAGTTAAAATTAAATATATCATTTAATTATTAGCTAAAATTAAAAAAATTACATGAAATTACTTTTAAATAAAACTAAATATCAATATTAAAAATATTAGAAAAAGAATGTGTCACTATTCCAAAAGAAAATTTATTAAAATTGTAATAAATTATAAGTTTAATAAGGTTGAAATATTAGACAATTATATAAAGAAAATAATATTTTTTATTATTTTAAAATTTTTATTAACAAAATAATTTATAATTAATTATGTCCATAATATTGTTGTATAAAATTAGTTTTTGAGTTTGAGAAACATATTAGTTATAAAGAAACACCGTATAATTAATTAAATAAAATATTTATCAATCTCACATTAAATTCCAACTATATTAAATTGTTATACAAATAAATAACATTTTTGTTATTTTTAAAAAAATTATTTAGTTTAATAATAATAATAATAACAATAATTGTAGGTGAAGAAGTTTAATGCGCACCCAAATGTTTGGCAACTACAATATTGTGTGAGTTCAAGACTCATTAGGAAATGCAAAATAAGCTTAATGCCCATATTGGAGAACAAGTCGCCACCTAAATAAAAATCGAGACACATTGTACAGTAACTATATCACACGGAGGTTCCCAGAAGTCATCATTAGAGAACGAGTTCGGAAACTGGATATGAGTTTTTGGAATGCCCACCCAACCTTACGGTTGATCTTCGTTTATGATTTGTATTTTATTACCTTTAATTATTCAATTATTTCTTTATTATTATGCAAATTGTAATTTCCTCCAACCAATTGTCGAATTTTATGTTCAAGTCCAAGTTTCCGTATTAGTCTAATTTCATGCATTATACATCTCAACCTTCATCATAAATAATCACCTAATAATACATTCAAACAAAGCAGGGGAAGAGATTAAGAATTACAACACTTTGTGCAAGGTAACAGTAAAATAAACCGAAAATAAATAAGAAATAAACTAATTACAACATGAGTAAATCCATAAATAAATCAGGGAAATTCTTCCAACAAACAAAACAATGAGATTAGATCATATATCAAATGTTAATTTCCACAACTAGAAATTTTAGGAATCATCCTAAAATTCTTGCAACAAACAAACTTTTAATTCCCACAGCCAAAAATATTACAAAAAATAATGAGATTAGATCATATATCAAATGGGCATAAGTAGATAGACACAAATAAATAAATAAATAAATAATGGTCGTACAATACTAAGCTGAACAACACATCATAATAATCATATAAATATTGAAGCATAAAACATGGAGACGCATGAAGGAAAGCTAACTACATGAAACGAACATGAATAAGGAAGACAGAATGTAATATCCCGTGTTTTTAAATATTTTAATACTGCATCGGGATATGCAGTGTTAATAATTTTTAAATATGATATTGATATTTCATAAGTTGTTGACTAATTAAAATTGATTTTTAATTGTTTATTATTATTTTGAGTATTTTACGTAAAATTTTCCCGGGACTTTCATTTTCGAGGAAATTTTCACGTAAATAATTTACTATTAATTATTTTAAATAGATTTACGGACTTGCATGAACTCATATATATTTTTAAAGCACTAAATAAAATATATATGTGTATTTATTTAATTAATTAGGGTTTAATTAATTACCCTAATATTTTATTATTTATTAATTGGTTTTGATATTATTTAATTATTTTTAGGTGTATTAAATTATTAAAATATTAAATTATATGTGTGTGGTGTATATTTAATGTGTGTAATTTAATATTATTTTAATATATAGTATAAAGCATATATATATATACATATATACATTTAATATTAACAAAATTATAAAGTTAGGTTTATTTACCAAATTGCCACCCGAGCTTCTCCCTCACTCCCGATCACTTCCCTCACCGTTCCGGTCGCTGCCATCCCGATTTCTTGCAGTTGGTGTGCCTTTCGGCGTGCCACCTCCTTCCTCAGCCTCTTCCACCACCTGTTGCAGCCGTTTCCGGCGTCTGGAGATCGATCTCGGCCGGAGAAGCCGAAAGTGGGAGCAACGTCGTTCACGACGTTTCCGGCCACCGTTTTCGACACCGCCAGTCTCTTTCTTCTCCTTGAGCTCCGGTGAGTGTGATTCCAAGCTTTGTTTCACTTAAAATGGTCTTGATTTGCTTAGGTTTCGATTTTTCAAATTCGGCCTATTAGGGTTCTTGAATTTTTTGAACTTCAATTTGATTGATTCATGAAAAGTCCCTTAACAAATGTTGATCCTAGTATCTTAATCTTCATGTGTGAATTTTTTTATAATTTTTGGAGATTATTTTGATTTTTGGGTATTTTTAAATATTTTAATATTATTCTCTAATTTTTGGAAATTAATTAATTAAATTATGAAATTGTGTTTTATGATAAATATAGGTGTTGAAATGAATTATGGAAATTTATTTGGAATTTTTATGAATTTCTATGTATTTATTTTGAATTATTTAGGTTTATGTAATTTTTAGAAAATAGGGTTAATTGTGTTTTTTAATTGAAATTAATTGGTTAATTGAGTTTAATTATTGATATTATTGATAAATATTTTGATAAAATTAATTTTGGATAATTATACTATTTTTGGTGAATTTTTGGAGTAATTTTAGTATATTTATATATATAAGGGCATTTTGGTAATTTTACACAAAATTGGCTAAAAATGTAATTTAATTGGTTTTAATAGTTATTTAAGGTATAAAAATGATTTCTACAAATTATTTAGTATTTTTAACTAATTAAAACTATTTTTCGTGAATTATTTTCTATTATATATATAATATACGATTTTACTAATAAAATGAGTTTCTATCGGTTTTTAATGTGTTTTAAGGCCAATTATGTAATTTCTACGTATAAAATGTATTTCTGTGATATAAGGGTATTTTTGATATTTTTATATTATTTTGTGAATTGTGGACCTCGTCGGTACACTGTAGTTTGGAGTCCGACCGAGGGATTTTGGTTGTGTTTTGAGCTTGTGTTTTCGAAGTGTGTTTCTTTGCAGGGTTGGCTCTACTCTTTGAGTAGAGAGATGTCCATTTTACAGGGGAGGTTCTGCCGGATTTTCGGTAGAATTCTCGTAAAACGTGATGTCCGGTCGAACCCTAATTCTGTTTCTATGTTTAATATTTTAGATCGAGTTTCTAGGATTTTCTGTTAGACTTATTCTGATTTCTATCGTTATTTATTGTTTGTTTAGTTGCGCCGCGACCGAGGCCTAGTGGACCAGGCCCGTCGGACCCATCTCGAGGAGCGCACTAAGTGTGAGTTACTATTTTATATATATATATATATATATGTTTTAGGATGCATAATTTTAGAAATATATGTTTGATTTTGATTAAATATGCATAAATAATGTGATTAGTATTTAAGTATATCTTTAGTTTATTTTTGGTATATATTAAATTATATGCATGTTTTATTAATAAATTTTATTTAAAATGTTTTTAAAATATATTTCTAGATTATTTTGTAATTTAATTGGATTTATTTGACGTATATATACTCAAAATATACCTAGTTTACTTTTGGTATATTTCCAGTATATATATGGTTTATATTGTTATTTCATTTAAATTCATGCATCATTTATTTGTGAATGAATGTTTTATATTTATTATTGAAGGATATCAATAGAACGTGCTACCTAGTGGGCAGCACTAGGACCGAGTACGTACCGGTACGCTTATAGCATTTAGGCTATATTACTAACTATTTGTGGATATTGATTGAATTTGATTATTTGATGTGTGAGATGTGATTTAGGTGTGATTACTGGAGCTCGGTTGACCAAGTGTCTCGGGGCCAATCACACTGACAGTTAGACTGCTGGAGCTCGGTCGACTTAGTGTCTCTGGGCCAGTCTACTGTCTAAATGGATTAAGTGGATATATTTGGAATAAGTGAGCCTGTATGGCTAGAGTGTTGTCCAACACTATTGAGGTTGCGATATCATAGGGTTCTATTTGATCCTTCATAAACTGTGATTTTCAATAAAAACATATAAAATGAATTTATTGCATCTGTGTGTATTTGCTTGTATATATATATACATATTATATATACTTTTGACTGTGTGTATTGGCATTTAGTATGTATGTATATATATTATAGTAATTCACTCAATGAGGTCTGACTGCCCTCCGTTGACTAATTTTTTCAGGAGAGTCATCATCTTCAGACCTCAGTAGCAGGCCTGTACGCCAGATTTCTTCCACCCCGGCTTCTTTGTGTAAACTGCTTCCCTGAGTCTTGAATTTTATTTTATCTAGACACTGCAGTAGTCATTAAATTATTAAAGAGATGTTGTATTATATTTGAACTGGATTTGTATTAAAAGAGTTTATATATATATGAGATGAGTATTTAATTTAAATCCAGTTGGTGCAAATGTTATTGTGATATTTATGATTTTTTATTTCCATTGCATTATATATTGTTATTACTATTGCATGTTTTATTTTATTTTTAGGCTTGCTACGGGTTCCGGATTCGAAAGAATTCTCGTTCCCTAGCGCCGGTCATGGCCTCTGTTTTGGGTCGTGACACAGAATTACACAAAACTCTATCATTATGGCAGCGCCTCATCAATGAGGTGTCGCCTCTATGCATGTGTAATATCCCGAGATTTTATATATTTTTAAACTGCATCGGGATATGCATTGTTAATAATTTTAATAAATATATTTGACTATTTAATTAATTTGTTAATTATTAAAGTTATTTTTAATTATTTTAAGTTTCCTACATAAAATTTTTCCGAGAATTATATTTTTGGGAAAATAAAACCTAAATAATTATTTATTTATTTACAGTAGCTCGTTTTATTAAATTGCATGATTATATTTTCATATAAATATATATACATATTTAGCATTTTAGGGTTTATTATTTTTATTTATGTATATATTATATAGTTTTTATTTTTGTTATATATATATATATATATATATATATATATATATATATATATATATATATATATATATATATATATATATATATATATATATATATATATATAAAGTTAAAAAAATTACAAAACTTGCCATTCACCCCCTACCTCTCGCCCAATGCCCTCACCACCCTCCTCTCACCGCTGTAAATCCTGTTCCCTCACCATCAGTGTGCCTCCCACCACCATTTCCAGCCTGCCCTGCTACCTTCTTCCTCCATTTCCGAGGTGGGTTGGCCGTTTCTTGGCCGAAAAATCGAAAATCAATATCAACTCCGTTCTCCCTCGTCCAGCCACCGTTCTTGATGATTCTAGTAGTGGTTTTGCACCTAGAACTCCCTAGAACTCGATTCTAAGCTCTTGGAAGCTTGAAAACTTGAATTGGTAAGGATTTAAGCTTAGTTTTGAATTCGGCCACTTTTGCTTTTTGATTTTTTTAAACTTCAATCTTGATGATTCAAGCTTACTTACTTTACAAAATTTTCTCCTAGTAGTTCAATCTACATCCTGTAAGTTTTGTAGAATTTTTGGAATTTATTTTGATTTTTGTGAATTTTTTATTATTTTATTAATATTTTCTAATTTTCATAAATTAATTAAATAATTTATGAAATTGTGATTTATGGTGTTTATAGAGGTTGAAATTAATTTTATAATTTAATTTGTAATTTTTGTGTAATTAATATGAATTTATTTAGTTTAGGTGAATTTTTGGAAAATTAGGTTAAATGAGTATTTTGTTAAAATTAATTGGTTAATTGAGTACAATTATTGATTTTATTGAATTATATGTTGAGAAAATAATTTTTGAGTAATTTTATAATTTTTAGTGAATTTTTAAATAATTATAGTATATTATGTGAATTTATATATATTAGGGGTATTTTGGTAATTTGATAATAATTTGGTCAAAAATTAAATTAAATTGGTTTTAATAATTATTTGAGGTGTAAAAATGATTTTTACAAATTATTTACTATTTTTAACTAATTAAAACTATTTTTTGAAAATTATTTTCAAATTATATATAATATATTATTTTTGTAAATAAATGAGTTTTTAGTGATTTTTAATATGTTTTTGGGCTAATTATGGAATTTCAATTTATAAAATGAATTTCGGTTAACAATTGTGAATTTATCAAGAATTATGTATTTTTAACAATATTTTATTAAAATTAGGGTTTTTATGTAATTATCGGTAAAATAATTATTTTTAGTGTTTAAATACCTAAATTGCTATATGTTGATATATAAAGGGTATTTTCGATATTTTTAGAATTTAAATGTAATATGTGTATATCTCGTGAATTGTGAACCTCGGTCAGTAGAATCGTAGTTTGGGAGTCCGACCGAGGGGTTGTGTGACTATCTATTTCGAAGTGTGTTTTCTTGTACGATCGGCTCTACTTTCTGAGTAGAGAGATGTCCATTTTAAAGGGGAGGTTCTGCCGAATTTTTGGTAGAATTCTTGTAAAATGTGGCATCCGGTCAAATCCCTATTCCTTGTCTATATCTGGTGTTTTAGATCGAATCTCTAGAATTTTGTTAGATTTATTCTGATTTCATGTTGTCGTTTATTTATTTAGTTGCGCCAAGACCGAGGCCTAGTGGACTAGGCCCATCAGACCCATCTCGTGGAGCGCACAACTGTGAGTTATTATTTTATACGTGTACTAGGGTGCATGTTTTTAGAAATGTATGTTCTAATTTTATAAAATATGCATAAATGATTTAATAAATGCTTAGGTATACTTTAGGTATATTTTAGTATATTTTTTGTATATTTTGAATTAATTACATGTTTTATCCATGATTTATACTTAAATTATTTTAAGTATATATATAGTTTATTTCCGGTCTATTTTGTAATTAAATTAAATTTATTTGATATATTTATACTCAAAATATACTTGGTTTATTTTTGGTATATTTCTAGTATATATATGGTTTATATTGTCATTTTAATTAATTTCATGCATCATTTATTTTATGAACGTATGAGTTTATTTTTAAATGAAGGATATCAATAGAACGTGCTACCTAGTGGGCGACACTATGATCGAGTACGTACCAGTACGATGATAGAATTTAGGTTAAATTACTAACCTATTTATGGATATTGATTGGATTGATTTGATTGATGTGTGATGTGATTTGAGAGTGTGATTGTTGGAGCTCGGTTGACCAAGTGTCTCGGGGCCAATCACACTGAGAGTTAGACTACTGGAGCTCAGTTGACTTAGTGTCTCAGGGCCAATCTACTGTCCGAATGGAACAAGTGAATTTATTTGGAATAAGTGAGCCTGTATGGCTAGAGTGTTGTCTGACACTGTTTGAGGTTGCGATCATCTAGGGTTCTATTTGATCCTTCATAAACGGTTATTATTTTCAGTATTATATAAAATGATTTTTGCCGCATCCGTGTGTATTTGCCTATTTATATATTTAGTATATATACTATTGAGTGTTTGAATTTGTCGTTTAGTTATGCATGCATATATATTATAACAATTCACTCAGTGAGGTCTGACTCCCCTCCGTTAATTTATTTTTCAAGAGAGTCTTCGTCCTCGGACCTCAGTAGCAAACCTTTACACCAAATTTCTTCCACCCCGACCTTATTATGTAAACTGCTTACCTAAGTTTTGTTTTGTATTCTAGATACTGCAGTAGTTGTTTCAGTGAGCTGTATGTATTATATATGTATTAGATTTATATTTTAAAGGTTTGAACGAAGAATTTGTATTGAAAGATTATATATATGAGATGGACTTGTGTTATTAAAAAGTTGATGGATTATTAATTTATTTATGAGATTTTAATTTCCGCTGTAAGATATTTTATTTATTTTATTATTATTGCATGCTTTTATATTTTCTTTAAGGCTTGCTACGGGTTTTGGATTTGAAAGAATTCCTGTTCCCTAAAGTCGGTCATGGCCCCCTGTTTTGGGTCTTGACAAAGTTGGTATCAGAGCGGAGTTCAGTGTCAGGGCCTTAGTTGTATGAGTTATGGCCCTAGTTTTCAATGTTATGTTTTCTTTTGAAACTACTGCAGTGAATTAAGTTTAAGTATGTCTTGATAAGTATTCCTTGATTTATTTTTTTGCGTTATCCTCCATTGTCTGATTTGTTTGAATCCTTCTGTTTATCTTTTCAGAATTAGGAGGCGAGCTCGTGTTGCTCCACCGATCGTTGAGGCCGAGGATGATGAGTCCTTTCAGGATAAGGTTTTACCTCCTGAGTCGCCAGTTAGGCGCAGAGGTCGTGGCAGAAGTAGACCTCGAGGAGCGATAGGTCGCCATAGACAGAGAGAGATACATGATGAGGAGTTTGTAGAGCCTGAGTAGGAGAATTTTCCTGTACCTCTAGTAGTTTTGCCTGTTCAGCCTGCCTATCGGCAGGGTATGTCTGACCCTGAGGCAACTTTGTTTTATGCTAGAGTTGGCCAAGGAGATTGAGCTGAGGCTGGTCAGGTAGGGAGCTTTGCCTGATTATTACCAGCTAGGCGTTCAGTCAAGTGGATTCCAGACTACTCTGTACTCGAGTTTTCATATTGGTTCAAGTAGTTAACAGAGAGGTCCAGCCCAGCAGAGTCAGAGACAGCAAGAGCGGGTACATCGGAGCAGTAGACATGGCCTTGGAGGTCAGCGTAGACCATTCAGACTTGGGTCAGGTGCTTCGAGCAACAGTAGTGGACATAGTTCCGGGTCAGCTGCCAGTGTATGTCAAACCTACGGCAGAGTCCATCAGGGACCGTGTTATATGAAACCACTGACATGCTTCAGATGCAGGCAGACGGGATATTTTGCCAGATCGTGTCCCTATTTCGGGTATCAGCAGCCATAGATTTTGTGATTTCCTCAGCAGTTGATTGCTAGTGCTGCACTCGTTCCTTTTTAGTTGCCTCCAGCCCAGCATCAAAGTTATACTTAGCTTGTTCCCCAGCAGGGTCGTGTTAGAAGTACTAGAGGAGGTGCTAGCCAGGCTTCTACTAGCCAGTAGGGAGGTTGAGGACAGTCTAGAGTCTTTCATCTTACTCAGCAGGATGCTCAGGCATCCAATGCAGTCGTGGCAGGTATTGTTTCTATCTCTTACCTAGATACATGGGTTCTGTTTGATCCGGGTGCCACGCATTCGTTCGTTTCTCCTGTTTTTGCTTTAAAGTCTTGTTGGCGAGCATCGAGGATGGCTTTTCCTTTGTCTATCACCACTCCTCTAAGTGATTCTTTGGATACCGATGTTGTTCTTTCTGGTTGTCTAGTTCTTGTCAGAGGTAGAGAATTATCTGCTGATTTGATTTTATTGAATGTGATAGAGTTCAATGTTATTCTCGGTATGGATTGGTTATCTCAGCACTATGCTGTTATGGATTGTCAAAGTAAAGAAGTGACTTTCAAAATTCTTGGTGAAGAAGAATTTAAGTTTATGGGTGATAGGAGTTCAACACCTCAGAATCTCATTTCTGCTATTACGACTAGAAAGTTGCTGAGGAAAGGTTGTCAAGGATATTTGGCATTGGTCAGGGATACTTCAATGGAGAAGTTGTCACTTACAGATATTCCTATTGCCTGTGAGTTTCCTGATGTTTTTCCTGAAGAGTTGTCAGGTTTAACACCTCATAGAGAGATTGAGTTTTGTATAGATGTGGTTCCAGGCACTACCCCTATATCTATGCCACCCTACATAATGGCTTTTGCAGAGTTGAAAGAGTTAAAGGAGCAGTTGTAAGAGTTGTTGGATAAGGGTTTCATTAGACCTAGTGTTTCTCCTTGGGGTGCACCGATCTTGTTTATGAAGAAGAAGGATGGTACCCTGAGACTGTGCATTGACTATAAAGAGTTGAATAAGGTAACAGTGAAGAACAAGTATCCTCTCCTGAGGATAGATGACTTGTTTGATCAGCTACAGGGTGCACAATTCTTTTCTAAGATTGATCTGAGGTCGGGTTATCATCAGTTGCGGATCAGCGAAGCCGATGTTCCTAAAATGGCATTATGCACTCGATATAGCCATTATGAGTTTCTGGTGATGTCTTTTGGCTTGACTAACGCACCAGCAGCTTTTATGGACCTAATGAATAGGGTATTCAGACTGTATGTGGATCAGTTTGTGGTAGTCTTCATCGATGATATACTGGTGTATTCGAGGAGTATGGAGGAGCATGTATATCACTTGAGGACTGTACTGCAAACACTGAGAGAACATTAGCTTTATGCTAAATTCTCGAAGTGTGACTTCTAGATGGAGAGTGTTGCTTTTCTTGGACATGTGGTGTCTAAAGAAGGTATCCAAGTGGATCCACAAAAGATTGAGGCAGTATCTGAGTGGCTTAGACCGACTTCAGTTATGGAGATTTGAAGTTTTCTGGGTTTAGCCGGGTACTATAGGAGGTTTATATAGGATTTTTTTCAGAATTACAACTCCTATAACTCGCTTGACTCAGAAGAGTGTAAGATTTGAGTGGTCTAAAGCTTATAAGAATAGTTTTCAGTTGTTGAAGGAGAAATTGACCATAGCCCCAGTGTTAGCTTTGCCTAATGGTGTGGATAAGTTCACAGTGTATTATGATGCCTCTAGAGTTGGCCTAGGTTGTGTGTTGATGCAAAATGGTAGGGTGATAGCCTATGCTTCGAGGCAATTGAAGTAGCATGAGCAGAACTATCCTACATATGACCTTGAGATGGCTACAATGATCTTTGCTCTCAAGATCTTGAGACATTATCTGTACGGGGTGACTTGTGAGATTTTTACTGATCACAAGAGCCTTAAGTACATTTTTCGACAGAGAGATCTGAATCTGAGGCAGAGGAGATGGTTGGAACTATTGAAAGATTATGATTGTGAGATACTATATCATCCAGGAAAGGCTAATGTGGTAGCAGATGCCTTGAGTAAAAAGTCCTCAGGTAGTCTTACTCATATCAGCATAGAGAGGAGACCGTTGATCCAAGAGTTGCATCTGTTGGTGGATCAAGGTCTGATGATGAAGATTAGTAGATTAGGTTGACTACTAACTCAGTTTAAGGTGTGATCTATACTGAGAGACAGGATTAAGGCAGATCAGAGCCAAGATCCTATTCTAGAAGAGCCTGCAGAGAATGTTCGAGCAGGGAAATTCATTGATTTCACACTCGATGATGACGGTGTTTTATGGATCAATGGTAGATTGTGTGTTCCTGATGTGGATAATTTGAGAGAAGAGATCCTAGAGGCACATTCTACAGCCTATAGCGTACATCCGGGTATCACTAAGATGTACCACAGTATCAAAGATTTATACTGGTGGGATGGACTGAAGAAGGATTCGCTGATTATGTTGCTAAGTGCTTAACATGTTAAAAAGTAAAAGCTGAACATTAGAAGCCTTTGGGGAAGCTTCAGCCTCTTCCTATTCCTGAGTGGAAGTGGGAAAGGATAACTATGGATTTTGTGGTCGGTTTACCTCGTTCTAAGGATGGATATAATTCCATCTGGGTGATTGTAGATAGGTTAACCAAGTCTGCACATTTCTTGCCTATGAAAGCCACCTATTCTGTAGCTAGATTAGCGAAGCTGTATGTGAAGCATATTGTGTGCCTTCATGGAGTACCTGTGTCCATTGTGTCAAATAAAGGTTCAATATTTACCTCTCATTTTTTGCAAAAGTTGCAGGAAGCAATAGGCACTAGGTTGGACTTCAGTACTGCTTTTCATCCTCAGACAGATGGTCAGTCTGAGAGGACGATCCAAACACTAGAATATATGTTGAGGATGTGTGTTTTGGATTTAGGAGATATATGGGATGATCATTTGCCACTCGTTGAGTTTTCATATAATAACAGCTACCATAGTAGTATTGGAATGGCACCATACGAGGCGTTATATGGAAGGAAGTGTAGATCCCCTCTGAGTTAGGATGAGATTGGTAAGAGAGCTTTGAGTGGACCTGAGATGGTTCAGGATACTGCAGAGAAGGTTATTGTGATCAAGCATAGCCTAGAGACCGTTGTTAGCAAGCAGAAGAGCTATACGGATCCTAGGAGCAGAGATGTGGAATTTCAAGTTGGAGACTTTGTTTTCATGAAGGTGTCTCCGATGAAGGGTGTAATGAGATTTGAAAAAAAGGGTAAGTTAGCACCGAGATATATCGGACCGTTTGAGATTCTAGAGAGAGTTGGCATTGTTGCATATCAGTTAGCTTTGCCTCTGAGTATGTCTCAAATGCATCCGATGTTTCATATCTCGATGCTGAGGAAGTATGTCTCAGACCCTTCACACGTGTTGCAGCCTGATAGCGTGGAAGTGAATGAAGATCTGACATCTATGGAAGAACCTGTGGCGATCGTTGACTATCAAGTTCGACAGTTGCATTTGAAGCATATTCTGATGGTCAAGTTTCTATGGAGCAGCAATAGGGTAGAGGAGCATACATGGGAGACTGAAGCTAAGATTTGAGCTTCTTACCCATATCTCTTCCCTTCTTGATTTGTATTTCTTCTTTTTCTGGAATTCGGGAACGAATTCTTGTAAGGGGGGAAGACTGTAATATCCTGAGATTATATATATTTTTAAATTACATCAGGATATGCAGTGTTAATAATTTTAATAAATATATTTGACTATTTAATTAATTTGTTAATTATTTTAAGTTTCCTAGTAAAATTTTCCCGAGAATTATATTTTTGGGAAAATAAAACCTAAATAATTATTTATTTGTTTACGCTAGCTCATTTTATTAAATTGCATGATTCCATGCATGATTATATTTTCATATAAATATATATACATATTTAGCATTTTAGGGTTTATTATTTTTAGTTATGTATTTATTATATAGTTTTTATTTTTGTTATTATGTGATATATATATATATATGTATATGTATATATATGTTAATGAGTATGTGGTGTGGAATTATTGTGAATATGGTATTATTATATTATAATATTAAAAGTTAAAGTTTTATTTTATATATATATATATATAAAGTTAAAAAAATTACAAAACTTGCCATTCACCTCCTACCTCTCGCTCAACGCCCTCACCACCCTCCTCTCACTGCTGTAAATCCCATTCCCTCACTGTTGGTGTGCCTCCCATCGTGTCACCACCATTTCCAACCTGCTCCGCTACCTTCTTCCTCCATTTCCGGGGTGGGTTGGCCGTTTCTTGGCCGAAAAACCGAAAATCAATATCAACTCCGTTCTCCCTCGTCCAGCCACCGTTCTTGATGATTCTAGTGTGGTTTTGCACCTAGAACTCCCTAGAACTCGATTCTAAGCTCTTGGAAGCTTGAAAACTTGAATTGGTAAGGATTTAAGCTTAGTTTTGAATTCAGCCACTTTTGCTTTTTGATTTTTTTAAACTTCAATCTTGATGATTCAAGCTTACTTACTTTACAAAAGTTGCTCCTAGTAGTTCAATCTACATCCTATAATTTTTGTAGAATTTTTGGAATTTATTTTGATTTTTGTGAATTTTTTATTATTTTATTAATATTTTCTAATTTTCGTAAATTAATTAAATAATTTGTGAAATTGTGATTTATGGTGTTTATAGAGGTTGAAATTAATTTTATAATTTAATTTGTAATTTTTGTGTAATTAATATGAATTTATTTAGTTTAGGTGAATTTTTGGAAAATTAGGTTAAATGAGTATTTTGTTAAAATTAATTGGTTAATTGAGTACAATTATTGATTTTATTGAATTATATGTTGAGAAAATAATTTTTAAGTAATTGTATAATTTTTCGTGAATTTTTGAATAATTATAGTATATTATGTGAATTTATATATATTAGGGGTATTTTGGTAATTTGATAATAATTTGGTTAAAAATTAAATTAAATTGATTTTAATAATTATTTGAGGTGTAAAAATGATTTTTACAAATTATTTACTATTTTTAACTAATTAAAACTATTTTTCAAAAATTATTTTCAAATTATATATAATATATTATTTTTGTAAATAAATGAGTTTTTAGTGATTTTTAATATGTTTTTGGGCTAATTATGTAATTTCGATTGATAAAATGAATTTCGGTTAATAATTGTGAATTTATCGAGAATTATGGATTTTTAACAATATTTTATTAAAATTAGGGTTTTTATGTAATTATCGGTAAAATAATTATTTTTAGTGTTTAAATACCTAAATTGCTATATGTTGATATATAAAGGGTATTTTCGATATTTTTAGAATTTAAATGTAATATGTGTATATCTCGTGAATTGTGAACCTTGGTCAGTAGAATCGTAGTTTGGGAGTCCGACCGAGGGGTTGTGTGACTATCTATTTCGAAGTGTGTTTTCTTGTAGGATCGGCTCTACTTTCTGAGTAATAAGATGTTCGTTTTACAGGGGAGGTTATGCCAAATTTTTAGTAGAATTAAAACGTGGCATCTGGTCAAATCCCTATTCCTTGTCTGTATCTGGTGTTTTAGATCGAATCTCTAGAATTTCGTTAGATTTATTATGATTTTGTGTTGTTGTTTCTTTGTTTAGTTGCAATCAAACCGAGGCCTAGTGGACCAGGCCTATCAGACCCATCTCGTGGAGCGCACAACTGTGAGTTGTTATTTTATATATATGTGTATTAGGATGCATGTTTTTAGAAATGTATATTCTAATTTTATAAAATATGCATAAATGATTTAATAAATGCTTAGGTATACTTTAGGTATATTTTTGGTATATTTTTAATTAAATACATGTTTTATCCATGATTTATACTTAAATTATTTTAAGTATATATATAGTTTATTTCTGGTTTATTTTGTAATTAAATTAAATTTATTTGACATGTATATACTCGAAATATACTTGGTTTATTTTTTGTATATTTCTAGTATATATATGGTTTATATTGTCATTTTAATTAATTTCATGCATCATTTATTTTATGAATGTATGAGTTTATTTTTAAATAAGGATATCAATAGAATGTGCTACCTAGTGGGCGGCACTATGACGGAGTATGTACCGATACGACGATAGAATTTAGGTTAAATTACTAACCTATTTGTGGATATTGATTGGATTGATTTGATTAATGTGTGATGTGATTTGAGAGTGTGATTACTGAAGCTCGGTTGACCAAGTGTCTCAGGGCCAATCACACTGAGAGTCAGACTGCTGGAGCTCGGTTGATTTAGTGTCTCAGGGCCAGTCTACTGTCCAAATGGAACAAGTGAATTTATTTGGAATAAGTGAGCCTGTATGGCTAGAGTGTTGTCTAACATTGTTTGAGGTTGCGATCATCTAGGGTTCTATTTGATCCTTCATAAACGGTTATTATTTTTAGTATTATATAAAATGATTTTTTCCGCATCTGTGCGTATTTGTCTATATATATATTTATTATATATACTACTGAGTGTTTGCATTTATCATTTAGTTATGCATGCATATATATTATAACAATTCACTCAGTGAGGTCTAACTCCCCTCCGTTGATTTATTTTTCAGGAGAGTCTTCATCCTCAGACCTTAGTAACAAACCTTTACGCCGGATTTCTTCCGCCCTGGCCTTATTATGTAAACTGCTTACCTAAGTTTTATTTTGTATTCTAGACACTGCAGTAGTTGTTTCAGTGAGTTGTATTTATTATATATGTATGAGATTTATATTTTAAAGGTTTGAACTGAGAATTTATTGAAAGATTATATATATGAGATGGACTTGTGTTATTAAAGAGTTGATGGATTATTAATTTATTTATGAGATTTTAATTTTCATTGCAAGATATTTTATTTATTTTATTATTATTGCATGCTTTTATATTTTCTTTAAGGCTTGCTACGGGTTTCAGATTCGAAAGAATTCTGATTCCCTAGCGCCTGTTATGGCCCCCTGTTTTGGGTCGTAACGGCATAGAGGTGATACAAGATCATCTCAATGTGAAGGGGTGACGCCTCTTTAAAGAGACATCGCATGCTTGATTTGCACAAAGACCACATAAAATTTCCTTCAATCTTAAGGCAAAATCACATACAAATAACTAAAAATTGGTAATTATACTTAATGGTTTAATTGATCATATTATAAACATAGCATTGGACAAATAATGAATCCAAGGAACAAGCAAGTAAATAAACAAGGAGCATGCAAGTGTATTACTCAATATTTAAAAATGATGAAATTATTACTGTTTTATTAGCTCTTTTCCAAAGTAGTTAGCCCTCAGAGGTTGTTTTTGGTCTAAAGTATCACTTGAATGCAAGATCTTCTCCTTCGTCGTTTAAGAAGAATCAATCTTTTGGCTTGGTTCTTCCCCTTTTCATTAAGAACATCCTTTATTCCTTTTCTAGAGCTCTCTCCTCTCTTTTTTCTTTTTCAGTTCCTAATGGTTGTTAACCTCTAGTTTTCTCTCTCCTATTCCTCTTTTTAAGTCCCTCACGCTTAGACAAGACATTCTATTTTCACTCCCCCTCATTCCTCCCTTTTCCCTCACCCTTTTTGAACCTAAAAAGTCTTATTTTCACGCAACATTTTAGGCTTGTAAGGTGTAGGTGTAAACATCCAATTTCGGGATAGTCGAGTGTAGATGTAACAAAAGACTCAAATGATGAAATTTGTTATAAATAGGTTTGTGGATATTGATTTTTTGAATTTCAGGGCTTAATTACAGCTTTTTAAGGACTTAATTGTAATATTTTCTTGAGGGACCTAATTGAAATTTTTAATTCTTTCATGGGTCTTTTTGTAATTAAATGTTAAAAAAATTATTACATATTTTGATTGGAATTAGAATTACATATTTCTTATTGAAATTATGGAATTTTGATCGGAATTCCACAATTCCTATTAGAATTGTACTATTCTGATGCGGAGTTTTTATTTTTTTAAAGAAAAATCTATTTATTTAATTTCTAATTGGTTAAAAAATAATATAAATAAATAAATTTTAACCCATTATCCTATTAAAAATGTGTTTTCACCATGTATCTATTTTTATTTTAAATTAATTAAAAAATCATCAAAGATAAATAAGGAGCTAAGACTCTCGTACGTAGCTAAGACTCTTGTACACTACTTTCAAAAGGGTTTCAAGGAGAGAGAAACAGGGTTTGGAAAAAAAAAAGAGGCTACTAACTGAAAAAATTACGCAAAAATTGTCACGACCCAAAACAGGGGCCATGACCGGCGCTAGGGAACGGGAATTCTTTCGAATCCGGAACCCGTAGCAAGCCTAAAAATAAAATAAATCATGCAATAACAATAACCATATAATATATATGCAGCGGAAATAAAAATCTGAAATATCACAATATTATCCATATCAACTGGATTAAATAAAAATCTTATCTCATACATAAATCTCTTTAATACAATCCAGTTTTAACATAATATATCTCCTTTAAAACAAAATAAGATACATGAAATCCAATACTGTAATTTACAACTACTGCAGTGTCTAGAATAAACAAGACTCAAGTAGACAGTTTACATAAAGAAGCCGGGGCGGAAGAAATCCGGCGTATCGACCTGCTACTGAGGTCTGAAGAAGTTGACTCTCCTGAAAAATAGTCAACGGAGGGGAGTCAGACCTCACTGAGTGAATTACTATAATATATATACATACACTCTAAATGACTATGCATACAGTCAATAATACATATCTAATATGTATATATACAGGCAAATTCACACAGATGCAGAAAAATCATTTTTATATATTTTATCTGAAAATCATCTTTTATGAAGGATTATATAGAACCCTAGAATATCGCAACCTCAGAATAATAGTGTTAGACAACACTCTAGCCATACAGGCTCACTGAATCCAAATATATCCACTTAATCCATTTGGACAGTAGACTGGCCCCGAGACACTAAGTCAACCGAGCTCCAGCAGTCTGACTGCCAATGTGATTGGCCCCGAGACACTTGGTCAACCGAGCTCCAGCAATCACACCTCCAAACCACATCTCACATATCAATAATCACATCAAATCAATATCCACAAATAAGTTAGTATAATAGCCTAAATACTATAGGCGTACCGGTACGTACTCGGTCCTAGTGCTACCCACTAGGTAGCACGTTCTATTGATATCCTTCATTAATAATATAAATCATTCATTCACAATAAATGATGCATGAATTTAAATAAATCAACAATATAAACCATATATATACCGAAAATATACCAAACATAAACCAGGTATATTTTGAGTATATATACGTCAAATAAATTCAATCAAATCATGAATTAAACTAAAAATATATTTAAAAACATTTTAAATATATTTTATTAATAAAACATGTATATAATTTATTATATACCAAAATATACCAAAAATATACTTGAATATAAATCACATTATTTATGCATATTTAGTAAAAATAAAACATGCATTTTCTAAATCATGCATCCTAAGCATATATATATATATAATATAGTAACTCACCTAATGCGCTCCACGAGACAGGTCCGACGGGCCTGGACCACAAGTCCTCGGTCTCGGTGCAACTAAATAAGAAATAAATAATCGACATCAGAATAACCCTAACAGAAATCCTAGGATTCAATCTAGAGTATTAAAATACAGAAACAGAATTAGGGTTCGACTGGACATCACGTTTTACGAGAATTCTACCGAAAATTCGACAGAACCTCCCCTGTAAAACGGACATCTCTCTACTCAAAAGAGTAGAGCCGACCCTGCAAAGAAACACACTTCGAAAATAACAGGCTCAACACAATTAAAATCCCACGGTCGGACTCCAAACTACAGACCGGGGTCCACAACACAGAACAATTCCAGATATACCAAAAATATCCTTATAGCACAGAAATACATTTTATAGGTAGAAATTACGTAATTAACCTTAAAACACAATAAAAATCGATAAAAACTCATTTTATTAGAAAAACCGTATATTATATATATAATTGAAAATAATTCACGAAAAATAGTTTTAATTAGTTAAAAATACCAAATAATTTATAGAAATCATTTTTATACCTTAAATAACTATTAAAACCAATTAAATTACATTTTTAGACAATTTAGGGTAAAATTACCAAAATACCCCTATATATATAAATATACTTAAATTACTTCAAAAATTCACCAAAAATCATACAATTATCCAAAATTAATTTTCTCAACATATTTATCAATAATATCAATAATTAAACCCAATTATCCAATTAATTTCAAATAAAAACACATTTAACCCAATTTTTCCAAAATTCCATAAACTTCAATAATTAAAAATAAATACTTAGAAATTCATAAAAATTCCAAATAAATTCCTATAATTCATTTCAACACCTAATTTATCCAAAAACTCCAATTTCATAATTTAAATAATTAATTTCCGAAAATTAGAAAATAATATTAAAATATACAAAAATACCCAAAAATCCAAACAATCTCCAAAAATTCTACAAAAATTCATACATGTAGATTAAGCTACTAGGAACAACATTTGTGAAGGAATTAAGCATGAATCAATCAAGAACAATTCGAAAAAAATCAAAAACCCTAATAGGCCGAATTAGAAAAATCAAAACCTAAGCAATTCTAGACCATTTTAGCTCAAACCAAAGCTAGAATAACACTCACCGGAGCTCAAGGAGAAGAAAGAGACTGGCGGTGTCAAAAACGGTGGCCGGAATCGACGTGATCGACGGTGAGTTGATTTTCGGCTTCTCCGGCCAAAATCACTCTCCCGACGCCGGAAACGGCCTCCACAGGTGGCGAAACTGGTCGAGGAAGATGGTGGCACACCGGACGGCACACCCACGGTGAAGAAACGGCGTGACAGCGACCGGAAATGGTGAGGGAACGATCGGAGAAGAAGAAGAAGAAGAAAAACTGTCGGGGGCAAAATGGTAATTTGGCAAAAATTTGTAATTTTGACAAATATATGTATATATATATACTTTATACTATATATTAAAATAATATTAGATTACACACATCAAATATACACCACACACATAAAAATACTAATATTTTAATAATTTATACCAAATAAAATTAATTAAATAACAATAAAACAATTAAATACTTAAATTAATATTAGGGTAATAATAAACCCTAATTAAATAAATATACACACACGGGCTTTATTTAATAATTTAAAAATATGTATGAGTTCATGCAAACCCGTAAATACATTTAAAATAATTAATAATAAATTGTTTACGTGAAAATTTCCCCGAAAATGAAAGTCCCGGGAAAATTTTACGTAAAACACTGTATATAAAACACAGTAATTAAAATAGGTTTAAAATACATATCAACTCATAAAAATATCGTATATATATACATATTCAAAATTATTAATACTGCATATCCCGATACAGTATAAAAACATGTAAAAACACGGGATATTACAGTCTTCCCCCCTTACAGGAATTCGTCCCCGAATTCTAAAAAATAAGATCAAGAAGGAAAGAGATACGGGTAAGAAGCTCGCATCTCAGCTTCAGTCTCCCACGTATGCTCTTCAACTCTGTCGCTACGCCACAAAACCTTGACCATCGGAATCTGCTTCGATCGCAACTGTCGAACTTGAAAATCAACGATCGCCACAGGTTCTTCTACAAACGTCAAATCTTCATTCACTTCCACACTGTCGGGCTGCAACACGTGTGAAGGATCTGAGATATACTTCCTCAACATCGAGATATGAAATACTGGATGCACCTGTGACATACTCGGAGGCAAATCCAACCGATATGCAACAGTGCCAATTCTCTCCAGAATCTCAAACGGTCCAATATATCTCGGTGCTAACTTACCCTTCCTGCCAAATCTCATCACACCCTTCATCGGAGATACTTTCAGAAAAACGAAATCTCCAATATGAAACTCCACATCTCTGCGTCTAGGATCCGCATAACTCTTCTGCCGGCTAACTGCGGTCTCTAATCTCCGCTTAATCAAGGCGACTTTCTCTGCAGCATCCTGAACCATCTCTGGTCCAGTCAAAGCTCTCTCACCAATCTCATCCCAACTCAACGGGGATCTACACTTCCTTCAATACAATGCCTCATATGGTGCCATGCCAATACTGCTATGGTAGCTGTTATTATATGCAAACTCAACAAGTGGCAAATGATCATCCCAGCTACCTCCCAAATCCAAGACACACATCCTCAACATATCTTCCAGTGTCTGGATCGTCCTCTCAGACTGGCCATCTGTCTGAGGATGAAAAGCAGTACTGAAATCCAACCTAGTGCCCATCGCTTCCTGTAACTTCTGCCAAAAATGAGAAGTAAACACTGAACCTCTATCTGACACAATGGACACAGGTACTCCATGAAGGCACACAATATGCTTCACATACAACTTCGCCAATCTAGCTACAGAATATATGGCTTTCACAGGCAAGAAATGTGCAGACTTCGTCAATCTGCCTACAATCACCCAGATGGAGTCGTATCCATCCTTCGAACGAGGTAAACCGACCACAAAATCCATAGCTATCCTTTCCCACTTCCACTCGGGAATAGGAAGAGGCTGAAGCTTCCCAGAAGGCTTCTGATGTTCGGCTTTCACTTGCTGACACGTCAAGCACTTAGCAACATAATCAGCAACATCCTTCTTCAATCCGTCCCACCAGTATAAATCTCTAATACTGTGGTACATCTTAGTAACACCCGGATGAATGCTGTAGGCTGTAGAATGTGCTTCCTCTAAAATCTCTTCTCTCAAATCATCCACATCAGGAACACATAATCTACCACTGATCCACAACACACCATCATCATCAAGTGTGAAATCAGTGAACTTCCCTGCTCTGACATTCTCTGCAAGCTCTTCCAGAATAGGATCTCGACTCTGAGCTGCTCTAATCCTATCCCTCAGTACAGATCGTACTTTAAATTGAGCTAACAGTCCACCTGATCTACTAATCTTCATCATCAGACCTTGATCCACCAACAAATGCAATTCCTGGATCAATGGTCTCCTCTCAACACCGATGTGAGCAAGACTACCTGAGGACTTCCTACTCAAGGCATCTGCTACCACATTAGCTTTACCCGGATGGTAAAGAATCTCGCAATCATAATCCTTTAACAGTTCCAACCATCTTCTCTGCCTCAAATTCAAATCTCGCTGCTGGAAAATGTACTTAAGGCTCTTGTGATCAGTAAATATCTCACAAGTCACCCCGTACAAATAATGTCTCCAAATCTTCAAAGCAAAGATCACTGCAGCCATCTCCAAGTCATGTGTAGGATAGTTCTGCTTATGCTTCTTCAACTGCCTCGAAGCATAGGCTATCACCCTTCCATTCTGCATCAACACACAACCAAGACCAATTCTAGAGGCATCACAGTAAACTGTGAACTTATCCACACTATTAGGCAAAGCTAATACTGGCGCTATGGTCAACTTCTCCTTTAACAACTGAAAACTATTCTCACAAGCTTCTGACCACTCGAATCTAACATTCTTCTGAGTCAAGCGAGTCATAGGGGCTACTATCCTGGAAAAATCCTGCACAAACCGCCTATAATACCCGGCTAAACCCAGAAAACTCCGAATCTCTGTAACAGAAGTAGGTCTAGGCCATTCAGACACTGCCTCAACCTTCTGTGGATCAACCTGAATACCTTCTTTAGACACTACGTGTCCAAGAAAAGAAACACTCTCCATCCAGAAATCACACTTCGAGAATTTAGCATAAAGCTGATGATCTCTCAGTGTCTGTAGTACAATCCTCAAATGATATACATGCTCTTCCATACTCCTCGAATATACTAGTATATCATCAATGAAGACTACTACAAACTGATCCACATACGGTCTGAATACCCTATTCATCAGATCCATAAAAGCTGCTGGTGCATTAGTCAAACCAAAAGACATCACCAGAAACTCATAATGACCATATCGAGTGCGGAATGCTGTCTTAGGAATATCAGCTTCACTAATTCGCAGCTGATGATAACCCGACCTCAAGTCGACCTTAGAAAAGAACTGTGCACCTTATAACTGATCAAATAAATCATCTATCCTCGGGAGAGGATACTTGTTCTTCACTGTCACCTTATTCAGCTCTCTGTAGTCAATGCACAGTCTCAGGGTACCATCCTTCTTCTTCACAAACAGGACTGGTGCACCCCAAGGAGAAACACTAGGTCTAATGAAACCTTTATCCAACAACTCTTGCAACTGCTCCTTCAACTCTCTCAACTCTGCAGGAGCCATACGATAGGGTGGCATAGATATAGGAGTAGTACCTGGAACCACATCTATACAGAACTCAATCTCTCTATGAGGTGGTAAACCTGGCAACTCCTCGGGAAAAACATCAGGAAACTCACAAGCAACAGGAACATCTGTGAGTGACAACTTCTCCATTGACGTATCCCTGACCAATGCCAAAAACCCCTGACAACCTTTCCTCAATAACTTCCTAGCCGTAATAACAAAAATAAGATTCTGAGGTGCTGAACTCCTATCACCAACAAACTTAAAATCTTCTTCACCAGGAATTCTAAAAGTCACCTCCTTATTCCTGCAATCTACCACGGCAAAGTGCTGAGACAACCAATCCATTCCCAAAATAACATCAAACTCCATCACATCCAACAAAATCAAATCGGCGGGTAATTCTCTATCTCCCACGAGAACTGGACAACCAGAAAGAACAATATCGGTGTCCAAAGAATCGCTCAGAGGAGTGGCAACAGACAAAGGAAAAGCCATCCTCGAAGCTTGCCAACAAGATTTAGAAGCAAAAACAGGAGAAACGAATGAATGCGTGGCACCCGGATCAAACAAAACCCATGCATCCAGGTAACAAACAGAAAGAATACCTACCACGACTGCATTAGATGCCTGAGCATCCTGCTGAGTCAGATGGAAGACTCTGGCCTGGCCTCGACCTCCCTGCTGACTGGTAGAAGCCTAGCCAACACCTCTGGCACCTCCTCTAGTACCTCTACCACGACTCTGCTGTGGAACAAACTGAGTAGAACTCTGATGCTGGGCTGGTGGCAACTGAAATGGCACGGGTGCAGCACTAGCAATCGACTGCTGTGGGAATCGCGGAATCTGCTGCTGCTGATACCCAGAATAAGGACACAATCTGGCAAAATGTCTTGTCTGCCCGCATCTGAAACATGTCAGCGGTGTCAGATAACACGGTCCCTGATGGACTCTACCACAAGTCTGACAAACACTGGCCGCTGATCCAGAACTACGACCACTACTGCTACTCGAAGCACCTGATCCAAATCTGAACGATCTACGCTGACCTCCAGGGCCATGTCTACTGCTCCGATGCACTCGCTGCTGCTGTCTCTGACTCTGCTGAGTCGAACCTCGCTGCTGACTACTCGATCCAACATGAAAACTCGAATATGGAGTAGCCTGCAATCCACTCGACTGAACTCCCAACTGGTAATAATCAGGCATCGCTCCCTGCCTAACTAACCTCAGCTCGATCTCCTTAGCTAGCTCAATCACAGACTCCAGAGTAAGACCTGCTGTAGGCATACCAGCAAAAGCTGAACCCAAACCAGTAACATACGTAGTAACCGCGAAATACTGATCTCGCATCAGATCCTCAGCCTATCTACCCAGACGAAGAAACTCTCGGGTATACTCCTCTACTGATCGATCTCCACGAGAAATACTGGTCAAACGAAGACGATAGCTCAAACGAAGAGGCTCGGGACAAAATCTCCTCATAAATCGCTCTCGAAACTGAGCCCAGGTCATTGTCAACATAAAGGGCTGGATCATCTGAATAAACCAATCTAAAGCTGGTCCCTCGACAGAAAACTCGACAATCATGATCCGCTGGTACTCGGTATGAGCAGTCCGAGTCCTAGTCTCAATCGCATGCAGAAAATCTAAAGGATCAGAAGTACCATCAAAAGCAATCCTGCCAACTCTGGCATAGAACAAAGCTGCCTCAGGGTCAGACATACCCTGCTGATAGGCAGGCTGAACAGGCTGAACAACTGGAGGAACAGGAATATCAAATTCAGGCTCAACAGGCTCCTCGTCCTGTAACTCTCTCTGCCTACGGCGACCTGCCGCTCCTCGAGGTCTACCCCTGCCACGACCTCTACGTCTAACTGGCGGCTCAAGAGGTAAAACCTCATCCTGAAAAGACTCATCATCCTCGGCCTCAACGACCGGTGGAGCGACACGCGCTTGCCTCCTCATTCTGAAAAGACAAACGGAAAAATTTAGACAAAACAGACAACGGAGGAATAACGCTGAAAACTACAGCAAGGAATACTTATCAAGACATACTCGAACCTAATACACTGCAGTAGTCCAACAGAAAACACAACTCTGAAAACTAGGGTCACAACTCACATAACTAAGCCCTGACATAGAACTCTGCTTTGATACCACCTTTGTCACGACCCAAAATAGGGGCCATGACCAGCGCTAGGGAACGGGAATTCTTTCGAATCCGGAACCCGTAGCAAGCCTAAAAATAAAATAAATCATGCAATAACAATAACCATATAATATATATGCAGCGGAAATAAAAATCTGAAATATCACAATATTATCCATATCAACTGGATTAAATAAAAATCTTATCTCATACATAAATCTCTTTAATACAATCCAGTTTTAACATAATATATCTCCTTTAAAAAAAAATAAGATACATGAAATCCAATACTGTAATTTACAACTACTGCAGTGTCTAGAATAAACAAGACTCAAGTAGACAGTTTACATAAAGAAGCCGGGGCGGAAGAAATCCGGCGTATCGACCTGCTACTGAGGTCTGAAGAAGTTGACTCTCCTGAAAAATAGTCAACGGAGGGGAGTCAGACCTCACTGAGTGAATTACTATAATATATATACATACACTCTAAATGACTATGCATACAGTCAATAATACATATCTAATATGTATATATACAGGCAAATTCACACAGATGCAGAAAAATCATTTTTATATATTTTATCTGAAAATCATCTTTTATGAAGGATTATATAGAACCCTAGAATATCGCAACCTCAGAATAATAGTGTTAGACAACACTCTAGCCATACAGGCTCACTGAATCCAAATATATCCACTTAATCCATTTGGACAGTAGACTGGCCCCGAGACACTAAGTCAACCGAGCTCCAGCAGTCTGACTGCCAGTGTGATTGGCCCCGAGACACTTGGTCAACCGAGCTCCAGTAATCACACCTCCAAACCACATCTCACATATCAATAATCACATCAAATCAATATCCACAAATAAGTTAGTATAATAGCCTAAATACTATAGGCGTACCGGTACGTACTCGGTCCTAGTGCTGCCCACTAGGTAGCACGTTCTATTGATATCCTTCATTAATAATATAAATCATTCATTCACAATAAATGATGCATGAATTTAAATAAATCAACAATATAAACCATATATATACCGAAAATATACCAAACATAAACCAGGTATATTTTGAGTATATATACGTCAAATAAATTCAATCAAATCATGAATTAAACTAAAAATATATTTAAAAACATTTTAAATATATTTTATTAATAAAACATGTATATAATTTATTATATACCAAAATATACCAAAAATATACTTGAATATAAATCACATTATTTATGCATATTTAGTAAAAATAAAACATGCATTTTCTAAATCATGCATCCTAAGCATATATATATAATATAGTAACTCACCTAATGCGCTCCACGAGACAGGTCCGACGGGCCTGGACCACAAGTCCTCGGTCTCGGCGCAACTAAATAAGAAATAAATAATCGACATCAGAATAACCCTAACAGAAATCCTAAGATTCAATCTAGAGTATTAAAATACAGAAACAGAATTAGGGTTCGACTAGACATCACGTTTTACGAGAATTCTACCGAAAATTCGACAGAACCTCCCCTGTAAAACGGACATCTCTCTACTCAAAAGAGTAGAGCCGACCCTGCAAAGAAACACACTTCGAAAATAACAGGCTCAACACAATTAAAATCCCACGGTCGGACTCCAAACTACAGACCAGGGTCCACAACACAGAACAATTCCAGATATACCAAAAATATCCTTATAGCACAGAAATACATTTTATAGGTAGAAATTACGTAATTAACCTTAAAACACAATAAAAATCGATAAAAACTCATTTTATTAGAAAAACCGTATATTATATATATAATTGAAAATAATTCACGAAAAATAGTTTTAATTAGTTAAAAATACCAAATAATTTATAGAAATCATTTTTATACCTTAAATAACTATTAAAACCAATTAAATTACATTTTTAGACAATTTAGGGTAAAATTACCAAAATACCCCTATATATATAAATATACTTAAATTACTTCAAAAATTCACCAAAAATCATACAATTATCCAAAATTAATTTTCTCAACATATTTATCAATAATATCAATAATTAAACCCAATTATCCAATTAATTTCAAATAAAAACACATTTAACCCAATTTTTCCAAAATTCCATAAACTTCAATAATTAAAAATAAATACTTAGAAATTCATAAAAATTCCAAATAAATTCCTATAATTCATTTCAACACCTAATTTATCCAAAAACTCCAATTTCATAATTTAAATAATTAATTTCCGAAAATTAGAAAATAATATTAAAATATACAAAAATACCCAAAAATCCAAACAATCTCCAAAAATTCTACAAAAATTCATACATGTAGATTAAGCTACTAGGAACAACATTTGTGAAGGAATTAAGCATGAATCAATCAAGAACAATTCGAAAAAAATCAAAAACCCTAATAGGCCGAATTAGAAAAATCAAAACCTAAGCAATTCTAGACCATTTTAGCTCAAACCAAAGCTAGAATAACACTCACCGGAGCTCAAGGAGAAGAAAGAGACCGGCGGTGTCGAAAACGGTGGCCGGAATCGGCGTGATCGACGGTGAGTTGATTTTCGGCTTCTCCGGCCAAAATCACTCTCCCGACGCCGGAAACGGCCTCCACAGGTGGCGAAACTGGTCGAGGAAGATGGTGGCACACCGGACGGCACACCCACGGTGAAGAAACGGCGTGACAGCGACCGAAAATGGTGAGGGAACGATCGGAGAAGAAGAAGAAGAAGAAAAACTGTCGGGGGCAAAATGGTAATTTGGCAAAAATTTGTAATTTTGACAAATATATGTATATATATATACTTTATACTATATATTAAAATAATATTAGATTACACACATCAAATATACACCACACACATAAAAATATTAATATTTTAATAATTTATACCAAATAAAATTAATTAAATAACAATAAAACAATTAAATACTTAAATTAATATTAGGGTAATAATAAACCCTAATTAAATAAATATACACACACGGGCTTTATTTAATAATTTAAAAATATGTATGAGTTCATGCAAACCCGTAAATACATTTAAAATAATTAATAATAAATTGTTTACGTGAAAATTTCCCCGAAAATGAAAGTCCCAGGAAAATTTTACGTAAAACACTGTATATAAAACACAGTAATTAAAATAGGTTTAAAATACATATCAACTCATAAAAATATCGTATATATATACATATTCAAAATTATTAATACTGCATATCCCGATACAGTATAAAAACATGTAAAAACACGGGATATTACAAAAATAAAAAGAGAGCATATAGTTTTTGAAAAAAAAAAAAAAGCCTAACAAACAAAAATCAATATGGAGAGTTATTCAAACGGTGAATCAATTAAATTCTAAGAAGCAAATCAATACTGCATCACACCAAACATCTTCATCTTTTTTTCTATTTTTTTAATTTTACTTTTTATTTTGATTCTATTTTTTATTAATTATTTTAGAATCCATTCTAATTAATTTCAATTGTTTTGTTTCTTTTATTTAATTTTTTTTTCTTTGTTTAATTTTTTTTTATATTTTTACTTTATTTTTAGTTTTGATCTTCATTTGTTTATTTTATTAATAGTTTTATTTGACATTTTTTCTTTCTTTTATTCTTTCACTTTTATTTTTGTTCTTATTTTTGGTCTTGTAAATTATATTTTGTATTTTATTTTATTCTTATTTTTTTTGTTTCTTTTATTTGATTTTGTTTATTGATTGTTTACTAATCATTTATATTTATTTTTTCTGTTTATGATTATGGAGAGGGTGATGCGAATCTTCTATGGAGGAAAATCCATGAAAACTTCCTAATAAAAGCCAAGAATCCAAATTAGACAATTTTAGTTCATATATTTTTTTCTTGTTATTTTTTATTTTTGGTATTATTTTAATTCTTTATATTTTGCTATTATTTTTGGGGCTGTAATTAATTTTCTTTATTTTAATTTTCAATAGGATTTGTAATAGTTCAAATAGTAGGAATATAGTGAAATATTTAATTTTTCTACACTGTTAAAATTAATTAGTAAATTATGTTTATTTGGTAAAATCTTAATTAAAATCAATGGAGATAGTAGTAATTTTTAGGTCACATGTAAATTGAATTAGGATTAAAAATCACAGTATGTATGTTTAATTGTTTTTTTTTTTTGTGTTTTTATTCATTTTCAACCCCAAGCCCACGATAGATCCAACTCACTAATAAAATAGGCTTTTAAAATTGGTTTTAGGTTTAATTAACTTTAAAATCAATTTAGACTCATTAGGTTAATTTAGTCTTAGGCCGATTTTTAGTTAATTAAAATTAACTTAGATTTAACTTGTCACGACCCAAAACAGGGGCCATGACCGGCGCTAGGGAACGGGAATTCTTTTGAATCCGGAACCCATAGCAAGCCTAAAAATAAAATAAACATGCAATAATAATAATAACAATATTAAATGCAGTGGAAATAAAAATCATAAATATCACAATAGTGTTTTCATCAACTGGATTTAACTTAAATCTCATCTCATATATATATAAATCTTGTAATACAAATCCAGTTCAAATATAATACAATATCTCACATAAATAAAATACATAAAATCCCACAATTAATTTACAACTACTGCAGTGTCTAGATTATAAAAATAAGACTCAAGTAAGCAGTTTACACAAAGAAGCTGGGGCGGAAGAAATCTGGCGTACAGGCCTGCTACTGAGGTCTGAAGATATTGACTCTCCTGAAAAATTAGTCAACGGAGGGGAGTCAGACCTCACTGAGTGAATCACTATAATATATATACATGCATACTAAATGACAATGCATACAGTCAATAGTATATATATAAATATATATACAGGAAAATACACACAGATGCAATAAAATCATTTTATATATTTATTGAAAATCATTATTTATGAAGGATCAAATAGAACCCTATGATATCGAAACCTCAAACAGTGTTAGACAACACTCTAGCCATACATGCTCACTTAATCCAAATATATCCACTTAATCCATTTGGACAGTAGACTGGCCCCGAGACACTAAGTCAACCGAGCTCCAGCAGTCTGACTGTCAGTGTGATTGGCCCCAAGACACTTGGTCAACCGAGCTCCAGCAATCACACCCAAATCACATCTCACACATCAAATAATCAAATTCAATCAGTATCCACAAATAGTTAGTAATATAGCCTATCTGCTATAAGCGCACCGGTACGTACTCGGTCCTATTGCTGCCCACTAGGTAGCACGTTCTATTGATATCCTTCATCAATAAATATAAAACATCCATTCACAAATACATGATGCATGAATTTAAATAAAATAACAATATAAACCATATATATACCGGAAATATACCAAAAGTAAACCAGGTATATTTCGAGTATATATATGTCAAATGAATCCAATCAAATTACAAATTAAGCTAGAAATATATTTAAAAACATTTTAAATATAATTTATTAACAAAACATGCATATAATTTAATATGTACCAAAAATAAACCAAAAATATACTTAAATACAAATCACATTATTTATGCATTTTAATCGAAATAAAACATATATTTCTAAAATCATGCACCCTAAGCATATATATATAAAATAGTAACTCACCCTAATGCGCTCCACGAGATGGATCTGACGGGCCTGGTCCACTAGGCCTCGGTCTCGGCGCAACTAGACAAACAATAAATAACAGACATCAGAATAAACCTAACAGAAAATCCTAGAATTCGATCTAGAGTATTAAACACAGAAACAGAATTAGGAATCGACCGGACATCACGTTTTACGAGAATTCTACTGAAAATTCAGCAAAACCTCCCCTGTAAAACGGACATCTCTCTACTCAAAGAGTAGAACCGACCCTGCAAAGAAACACACTTCGAAAAACAAGCTCAACACACAACCAAAATCCCTCGGTCGGACTCCAAACTACAGTCTACCGACCGGGGTCCATAAACACAGAATAATTCTAAAAATACCAAAAATACCCTTATAACATAGAAATTCATTTTATAAGTAGAAATTACATAATTAACCTTAAAACACTGTAAAAACCAATAAAAACTCATTTTATTAGAAAAACCGTATATTATATATATAATTGAAAATAATTCACGAAAAATAGTTTTAATTAGTTAAAAATACCAAATAATTTGTAGAAATCATTTTTATACCTTAAATAACTATTAAAACCAATTAAATTACATTTTTAACCAATTTAGGGTAAAATTACCAAAATACCCCTATATATATAAATATACTATAATTACTTCAAAAATTCACCAAAAATTATACAATTATCCAAAATTAATTTTCTCAACATATTTATCAATAATATCAATAATTAAACTCAATTAACCAATTAATTTCAATTAAAACATAATTAATCCTAATTTCCCAAAATTACATAAACTTCAATAATTCAAAATAAATACATGAAAATTCATAAAAATTCCAAATAAATTCCTATAATTCATTTCAACACCTAAGTTAACCATAAAATACAATTTCATAATTTATATAATTAATTTCCGAAAATTAGAAAATAATATTAAAATATTCAAAAATACCCAAAAATCAAAATAATCTCCAAAAATTCATACATGTAGATTAATCTACTAGGATCAACATTTGTGAAGGGAGTTTTCATGAATCAAGCAATTCGAAGCTCAAAAAAATCAAAAACCCTAATATGGCCGAAATTGAAAATTCGAAACCTAAGAAAATCAAGACCATTTCAGCTCAAACCAAAGCTAGAATCACACTCACCGGAGCTCAAGGAGAAGAAAGAGATAGGCGGTGTCAAAAACGGTGGTCGGAATCGTGGTCGACGGTGAGGAGAGGAAGTTTCGGCCAAAATGGGGTTAGCCGGTGCCAGGGAAGGAGCTTGGGGCGGCGGAGCAGCTGGCTAGGGAAGGCGGAGCTGCTGGCAGCACACCGACGGTAGGAGAACAGCAGTTGCAGCGGTGGTTGGTGATCGGGCACGGGAAGGAAGAAGAAGAAGAAGAAGAAGAGAAAAGAAAAAGGAAAGAAAAAGAAAAGAAAGAGAAAAAGAAAGAAAAAGAAAAATAAATAAAATAAAAAAATAATTTTAATAAAATATTTGGGAAAAATCACACACCACACATGATTATAATAATATTTAATACAAATAAAATAATTAAATAACAATGAAATTAATAAATAAATAATAAAATATTAGGGTAATACATTAAACCCTAATTAAATAAATAGATACACATATACACGGTGTTTAGTATTTTAAAAATACGTATGAGTTCATGCAAGTCCGAAAATATATTTAAAATAATTAATAATAAATTATTTACGTGAAAATTTCCCCGAAAATGAAAGTCTCGGGAAAATTTTACGTAAAGCACTGTAAATAAGACACAATAATTAAAATAGGTTTTAAATACATATCAACTCGTAAAAATATCATAATTTATATACCAAAAATTATTAACAGTGCATATCCTGATACAGTGTAAAAATAGTTAAAAACACGGGATATTACATAACTCAACCTACGTAAAGCATTTTTATAATTTGTAGACTTTAGGATCATTTCACTTAAATAAAATCAATTAGACTTAAGCTCAATAGTCTAAGGCCAAAATCAATAGATTTAGGCTCATTTAAATACAAATTTAATAGGAATTAGGCCCATTAGCTTTAGACTCATTTGTAAATAAAACATATAAATTTGGCCCATTTAATTTAAATTAATATAGATTAGACTAATTTAGGGATGTTGTGTTTTATGAATGCATTATTTGTATTTTTTTTCATAACTAATTGTCTTGGAGTTAGATGTATGTTAAATTAGAGTTTAAATGAAATTGCATGTAAATAGGGAATAATTTAGTAATTAACAAGGTAATTCTAAATGAATATAAAACTGAAAGAAGTTTGTATTATGTATGAAGAATCTCCTGGTTGTGGTGCTAACTCTCTTTTTTCGAGTTACCACCACCTTCGAATTGTCCCAGTTATGTAATAACCTTGATTTTTAAATTATTTTATTAAATAATGAGATATGCAGTGTTAATAAAATTTAAAAGTTATATTTAATTATTTTACTATTTTGTTATTTATTATCATTATTTTATATTTAATTGAATTTTCTACGTAAATATATTATTTTGGAACTTATTATTTTGGGCGTTTAAATTTCATTGTGTATATTTATTATTTTCAATACTATTATTCTAATAACGTTAATTTAGTGCATGGTTATTTTAATATTATTTTTAAGTACTAATATTATTATTATTTTATTCCTATTGATTCACATTATTGCAATATTAAATTATTTCATAAATATTGTTTATATTGTTGTTAATTTCAAATGTGTTGTGTGTTGTTATTATGATGGTTATCATTTTTATTAATATCATTAGTATTATTTTATTATATGGCATAATTTTGACTATTATTTTTATTATTTCATTATTGTTTTATTAGAATTATCATTAGTATTATTTTTGTTATTATTATTTATTATTAAATGTTATTTTATGTATATATATTAAAATATGTTTATGTGTTTATTATATCATGTGTGTGTGTGAATATATATATATATATATATATATATATATATATATATATATATATATATATATATATATACACACACACACACACACACACACACATTTAACGTGAAGAACAAAGCATACAAGCATAAAACCAAAAACTTACAATAAGTTTTTCTTCCCCTACACATCCCGATCATCTCCCTTCACTGTGCCTCCCTTGCTTTCGGTTAACCACCATCTCCTTCCAGCCTCGCCACAACCTTCATCTCCCTTCCCTCCGACCAACGGCAATAGTAGAGCAGCAGGAAATGACAGCACTGCAGGAAGCTTCTCCTCGCCAGCTTTCATGGGTCGGTGCTGTTTGACTCCCTGAGCTGCAATGATTTCTATTCCAAGCTCGGTTCAAGCTCAAATCCCCTAGTTTGTGAGTTTTGATGAATTTTTATTTTTGAGCAATTAGGGTTTTTATTTTTTTTTAGATTGATTTTTATTGATTCAAGTAAACTCCCTTTACAAAATATGATCCTTATAGCTTGAGCTTCATGAATATATTTTTTTATAATTTTTGGAATTTATTTAATTTTGGTGAATTTTTTATTATTTTAATATTATTTAATGAATTTTCGTAAATAAATTAATTAAATTATGAATTTGGTTAAATTATTGTTATTATATATTTTTATTAATTTTGGTGTTGAGAAATTAATTTTTTGGGATTTTTATATAATTTTTATAAATATTTTTAGTTTATATAAATTTTGAAATATTGAGTTAAATATGTATTTTGGTTGAATTTAGAGTTTAATTGTGTATTTTAGTTGATATTAGAATGTTATTTGTTGATAAAATAATTTTTATGAATTTATATAATTTTTTTGGAATTTTATATAAATTATGTGTATTTTGAATTATTAGGTTAAATATGTATTTTTATAGAAATTGTTGGATAAATACGTTTTTTGGTTGATATTAGTATAATATATGTTGATTAAATAATTTTAATGATTTTATGATTTTTGAGGAAATTAATTAGTATATTGGATATTTTATTTTATAGGGGTAAATGTGTAATTTTGTGTTAATTATAGTTAAATATTATGTTTTAGTTGATATATAATTATTTAAGGTAATAAAATGATTTTTAGAAATTAATTACTATTTTTTTAACTAATTAATACTATTTTTCAAAAATTATTTTCAAATAATATACTATATATCATTTTGGAAATAAAATGGGTTTTAAACTAATTTTATTATATAATTAAACTATTTAGACAATTAAATGTGAATTTTGTTATGTTATGTTGAATAATTATAAAAGTTAAATTTTTATTAATATTATATAATATTTGAGATTTTAATAGTTAATTGTGATAATTTTAGAATATTATATAAATAATAAGTGTATTTGCTATTTTATTTATTATTTTGAGGCTAAATGTGTATTTTATTATTTTTGTGATGCTAAATTGTGATTTTAAATATTATTTACAATCTATGTTAATTTAATTATAAAAATGGGAATTTTATTCCATTTATGAATTTCTATTATCAAATATTATTTAAATTAGACTTTTATGTTTAAATTGGAAAATAAAGGTTTTTAAAATATTTTTATGAGTTTTTGATGATTTTTATTATTTTACTATTTAATATTGTTGATTTGTAAATTATGAACCTTGGTTGGGGATTTGTGGAGTTTGGAGTCTCAACCCGAGGTGTTGAGTTTTTAGTGATTTTAGAAGTGTGTTTTCTTTGCAGGATTGACCCTATTTTTGTAGGGAAATGTCCGTTTTACAAAGGAGATTCTGGCAAAATTTTGATAGATTTCTCGTAAAACATGACAATTGGTCCAAGTCTAATTTTGAATTTTTAATTGAGTCTTTCTATAGTAATCCCTGAAGCATAGAGTTAGAAATTTATTCTAATGGTTATTCTTATTTTATTTTTCTAGCTGCGCCGAGACCGAGGCCTAATGTACCAGGCCCGCTGAGTCTGTCTTGTGGAGTACGAATCAGTGAGTTATTGTATTGTATATATATGCATTGCATATAGGATGCATGACTTAGGATTTTTCATTTTCATTTTCATTATATGCTTTTAAAAGTGATTTAAATTTTAATATGATTTGGTATAATTTTAGTTTATTTTTAATATATTTTGATGTATATGTCTGCATATTTTCTATATACATTTACGATATCTTTGGTATATTTAGGGTCTATTTTTTTATATATACATGCTAGGCAATTAGGTTTATTTTTAGTATATTTTAGTATATATATACATGTTTTAAAGGTGTATTTATTCATAATTGTTTTATTAAATGATTAGTATATTTTAGATATATTCCTAAATAAATGCATGTCATATTATTGATTTATATTTAAATTGTTTTTAAGTATATTTTTGATATACTCCTAAATAACTGCATGTTTTATTATTGATTTAAACATAGTATGCTTTTAGTATATCATGGGTATATTTTAGTATATTTCATGATGGATTTGAATTTATTTTATATATATATACTTGAAATATACTTAATTTATTTTAAGTATATTTTTGGTATATATATGGTTTATTTTGTTAGTAGGAATGTCATTCTACACTATTTATTTTCTGGATGTATGATTTATTATAAATGAAGGATATCTATAAAACGTGCTACCTAGTGGACAGCATTAGGACCAAGTACATATCGGTGCGATAGATTTAGGTTTGAGTAAGGAATTTCTTATGGTAATTATAATATGACTGAGATGATTTGATTGATTTGATTAAGATGTGATATGAATGGTGGTGTGATTGCTAGAACTCGGTTGACCAAGTGTCTCGGGGCCAATCACACTGACAGTCAGACTGCTGGAGCTTGGTTAACTTAGTGTCTTGGGGCTAGTCTACTATTCAGAATGGAATAAGTGATCTATTTGGATTTAAGTGAGCCTGTATGGCTAGAGTAATCATATGGTTAATTGAGGTTATGATTAATAGGGTTCTATTTGATCCTTCATGTATTAAAATAAATGTTTTCTGCAATTATTATATTTATTAAAGCAGAGTTGGCATTTGTGTGAAATGCGTGTATATGCACATATATATATAATAATGCTTGACTGGATATGGTTAGATTGCATGTATATATAGTATAATAATTCACTCAGTGAGGTCTGACCCCCCTCAATTATTTTTTTTTTCAAGAGATCTTATATCGTTAAACCTTAGTAGTAGAGTTCTTCGCTGGTGTTTTTTCATCCTGGCTATTTTATGTAAATGTATATTTGGAACTCTGATTTGTATTCTAGAAACTGCAGTAGTAGTGTTATTATATCATAAGAGTATTTTTTTTTAATACTTTATACTCTGAGAATTGTATTTTAACACTGTATGAATATATATTTATTTATGAAAAGATATTGAATATCCATTTTTATATATTGATTCAAAAAATTTCAATTCTTTCATTTTTTTTAATTCATTTATTGGATGATTTTATTTTTCTAAGGCTTGCTACGGGTTTCAGATTAAAGAATTCCCATTTCCTAACGCCGATCATGACTACTAGTTTGGGTCGTGACAAGTTACTACCCTGGATGGCGACTCCTCATCTCCACACTATGTCTTTGTGATATAGTAGTGTGTTCTCTAAAGCCCTAAGCTCAAACAATGTCACGGTTGCTAAAATTTTGGACGCACGTTAAACCTCGTTGTCTAGAGGAGGTCCACCTTACTTACCCATAATGTCCATGTCCATATTTAATGCAGCTACAATTGGCTGACAAAGAGGAAGTGTCTCTTCAATGAGGTAATGCCTCATCAAAGTAGCGGTCACTCAGGTGACACCCCTTCGATAGGGCATTGCCTCTTTGGCCCTAGCCCTGAATTTGGCCTTTGGGCCAAAGCGAGCTTGGGCTAGTTTTGATGGGTTTTGGTCCTCAAATCCATTCTTAAGAAGGTTTTAAGATTTTCTCTTACATTCAAGCTTTATAGGTTCTCACCATCAGGCTTTATTACGGGCCGATCAAACCAAGTGTCCATGGTTTGCCCCTATCATGAACCGATCAAATTAGGTGTCTATAGTTTGCCCTTTGATTTTCCAAAAAACAAAATGCATGCAATGAAATTTTTTCAAAAATTCAACATTCAAAACAAAGCAATAAACAATAAAAAGGATACACTTGATTTATGAGATTTACCCAGGATTTGAGTTCTTTAAAATTTGTGCATTTAGCCTTAGGTATACGAACCCGAGAGGTCATCTTTTATATTTTGATACTTTGATCAGAACACTCCAAAACCAATTACATCCTAATAGTTCAATCAGGAATGCATTTTGATACTTCGATCAGAAAAGTCTAAAACCAATTACAATATGATACTTTGAATAGAATTTCACTCTGATGCTTCGATTAGAGAAAATCCATAGCTTGCCCCTGGCTACGGGCTAATCAAATAGTGTGTCTAAACTCTAACCTTTTCTATGGGCAAATTGAACTAGGAAATAAATTCTTTAATTTGAAACATGACCGTGATCCTCAAGAGTTCATCCCGATTAACCACTTAATAATACTTGATTTGTGAATCCTAATTTCTTCAAACTGTGAAGCCATTCGTTAATACATTTAAAGCATGATCATTGGGAACTCTATCAAGTCCAATTGCTCACTAATCTGAAATGTGATCCTCGAAACTCTATTAAGCTCAATTGCTCACTCATTTGAAATGTGATCCTTGGGAACTCTATTAAGCTCGATTGCTCACTCATCTGAAGTGTGATCCTTGGGAACTCTATCAAGCCTAATTACTCACTCATCTGAAATGTGATCCTCAAGAACTTTATCAAGCCTGATTGCTTACTCATTTAAAATGTGATCCTTGAGAACTCTACCAAGCCCAATTGCTCACTCATCTGAAACTTAATCCTCGAAAACTCTATTAAGCCCAATTGCTCACTCATTTAAAGCGTGATCCTTAAGAAATCTATTAAGCTTGATTTCTCACTCATCATAAATAGGAAACTCACATCATCATCCTCAGTTATACAAACCCGAGAGGTAGTCCCTCAATTATGATACTTCGATTAGAGAAAATCCATAACTCGCACCCAACTATGAGCATATCAAATCGAGCGTCTATGGTCTACCCCCTACTATAACCCAATCGAACTAGAAAATGAGTTCTTCAATTTGAAATGTGACCGTGATCCTTGGGAATTCAAACTCGATCAGTTACTCATTAATACTTTGACAAGATAACCTTCATCTTTTATATAATCAACTTTAGGACACACCCAAGAGGTGAAACCTTAATACTTCGACTAGCAAAGATGAAACAAAACAAGTGATATAGCCATGCAGGCATCAGCAAGAAACAACAAGAGAAGCCATATAGCCCTGCAGGCGTCAAACGGGAACACAATAAACAAATACTGTATAGCCCTGGGGGGCATCAAGTGAGATCAACTAATAAATAAAACATGTACTAAATAAAATAAAAAAATGCCATATAGTCTCTAAGGCATCAAGCAAATTAATTCACAATAGGCTATATAGCCACACAGGCATTAGTGTAATATCCCGTGTTTTTAAATAGTTTTATACTGCATCGGGATATGCAGTGTTAATAATTTTTGTATATATTTATGATATTTCATGAGTTGTTATTTAATTAAAATTGATTTTTAATTATTTTATAGTATTTTAAGTACTTTACGTAAAATTTTCCCGGGACTTGCATTTTTGGGAAAATTGACACGTAAATTATTTATTATTAATTATTTTAAATAGATTTTCGGACTTGCATGAGCTCATATATATTTTTAAAGTACTAAATAATGTATATATGTGTATTTATTTATTTAACTAGGGTTTAATTAAGTACCCTAATATTTTTTTATTATTTATTAATTAGTTTTAATATTATTTAATTATTTTTCTTTAGTGTATAAATTATTAAAATATTAAATTATGTGTATGGTGTATATTTAATGTGTGGGGATATATATTATTATAATATATAGTTTGAATATATATATATATATATCTATATATATATATATATATATATATATATATATATATATATATATACATATACATATATACTTAATTATTTAACAAAAATATAAAGTTGATTTATTTACGAAATTGCCATTCTTCCCTCTCCTTCTTCCCCGATCACCTTCCTTGCTGTTCCGTTGTCTGTCACGCCGTTCCCTTGCCATCGGTGTGCCTCCCGGCGTGCCACCTCCTTCCCCAACCTTCCCCGTTGCCAGCAGCTCCTTATTCCGTCGTGGTTTGGCCGGAATAAGCTCGGGAAGCCGAAACTTGAGCCACCATCGTTCACAGCGTTTCCGGCCACCATTCACAGCGCTTTCGGCCACCGTTTTCAACACCGCCGGTCTCTTTCTTCTCCTTGAGCTCCGATGAGTGTGATTCCAAGCTTTTTTTACTTAAAATGGTCTAGATTTTCCTAGGTTTCAATTTTGCAATTCGGCCATTTTAGGGTTCTTGATTTTTTTGAACTTCGAATTGATTGATTCATGATAAATTCCTTCACAAATGTTGCTCCCCTTAGCTTAATCTTCATTTGAAATTTTTTTTAGAATTTTTGGGAATTATTTTGATTTTTTGGTATTTTTGAATATTTTATTATTATTTTCTAATTTTCGAAAATTAATTAATTAAATTATGAAATTATGTTTTATGGTAATTATAGGTGTTGAATTAATTATAGAAATTTATTTGGAATTTTTTTGAATTTTTATGTATTTATTTTGAATTTAATTAGTTTATGTAATTTTGAGAAAATAGGGTTAATTGTGTTTTTAATTGAAATTAATTAGTTAATTGAGTTTATTTATTGATATTATTGATATATATGTTGAGAAGATTAATTTTGTGCAATTATATTATTTTTGGTGAGTTTTTGGAGTAATTTTAGTATATTCATATATAGGGGTATTTTGGTAATTTTACCCTAAATTGGCTAAAAATATAATTAAATTGGTTTTAATAATTATTTAAGGTATAAAAATGATTTCTACAAATTATTTAGTATTTTTAATTAATTAAAACTATTTTTCATGAATTATTTTCAAATTATATATATAATATACGATTTTTCTAAATAAATGAGTTTTATCGGTTTTTACTGTGTTTTAGGGTTAATTATGTAATTTCTACTTATAAAATGTATTTCTATGATATAAGGGTATTTTTGGTATTTCTGTATATTCAGTGAATTGTGGACCTTGGTCAGTGAACTGTAGTTTGGAGTCCGACCGAGGGGTTGTGATTGTAATTCTGTGTCTATTTTTCGAAGTGTGTTTCTTTGCAAGGCCGGCTCTACTCTTTGAGTAGAGAGATCTCCGTTTTACAGGGGAGGTTCTGCCGGATTTTCGGTAGAATTCTCGTAAAACGTGATGTTCGGTCAGATTCTGATTTTTATTCTATGTCTAATACTCTAGATCGAGTTTCTAGGATTTTCTGTTAGGTTTATTCTGATGTCTATTATTATTGTTTGTTTAGTTGCACCGAGACCGAGGCCTAGTGGACCAGGCCCATCGGACCCATCTCGAGGAGCGCACTAAGTGTGAGTTACTATTTTATATATATATGCTTAGGGTGCATGATTTAGAAATGTATGTTATTTTGATTAATTATGCATAAATAATTCAATTAGTATTTAAGTTTATTTTTAGTTTATATTCGGTATATTTTGGTATATTTTCAAATTATATGCATGTTTTATTAATAAATTATTCTTAAAATGTTTTTATGTATATCCTTGGTATATTCTTAGTTTATTTTATAATTAAATTGGATTTATTTGACGTATATATATTTGAAATATACCTAGTTTACTTTTGGTATATTTCTAGTATATATATGATTGATGTTGCTATTTTTATTTAAATTCATGCATCATTTATTTTTATGAATGTATGCTTTATATTTTAATGAAGGATATCAATAGAACGTGCTACCTAGTGGGCAGCACTAGGGTCGAGTACGTACCGGTACGCTTATAGCATTTAGGCTATATTACTAACCTTTTTTAGGATATTTATTGGAATTGATTTATCTGATGTGTGATATGATTTGGGAGTGTGATTGCTGGAGCTCGGTTGGCCAAGTGTCTCGGGGCCAATCACACTGACAGTCAGACTGCTGGAACTCGGTTGACTTAGTGTCTTAGGGCTAGTCTACTGTCCAAATGGATCAAGTGATTATATTGGAATAAGTGAGCCTGTGTGGCTAGAGTGTTGTCTAACACTGTTTGAGGTTGCGATTTTCTAAGGTTCTATTTGATCCTTCATAACCAGTGGTTTTCAAACAAAATATATAAAAATTATTTTTATTGCATCTATGTGTATTTTCCTGTATACATGTTTATATATATACTATTGACTGTATGCATTGTCATTTAGTATGCATGTATATATATTATAGTAATTCACTCAGTGAGGTCTGACTCCCCTCCGTTGATTATTTTTCAGGAGAGTCATCATCTTCAGACCTCAGTAGCAGGCCTGTACGCTGGATTTCTTCCGCTCCGGCTTCTTTATGTAAACTGCTCACCTGAGTTTTATTTTATATTCTAGACACTGCAGTAGTCGTAAAATTGTTAAAAGATATTGTATTATATTTGTATGAGATATGTACTTTAAATATTTGAACTGAACTTGTATTAAAAGAGTTTATTTATATATATGAGATGAGGATTTGATTTAATTTCATCTGGTGTAAATATTACTTTGATATTTATGATTTTATCTCGCTGCAAATTATGTTATTATTATTATTATTACATGTTTTATTTATTATTTTTTTTAGGCTTTCTACGGGTTCCGAATTCGAAAGAATTCTCGTTCCCTAGCTTCGGTCATGGCCCCTGTTTTGGGTCGTGAAAATTAGGAAAAATCAACCAAAACAAGTTATGTAGCCTTTGGGGCATCAAGTGAAATCATAATAGCAAAATTGCATCTCAAGCGCTTAAGCTAGCTCATTCTGGAAAAATCATGCGAAAAAGAGTTAAAAAAATGACACATGCATGGTCATGATTAAGGGTGTAACTGAACCAAATGGTTCGTGATTCGTTCAGAACTCGCCTCAATAAAAGCTCATTCGAGTTCATTTGTTAAGTTAAATGAGTCGAGCCTAAACTCCATTTTAAAGCTCGTATGTTAAACAAGTTGAGTATGAGCTTCATTAGGTTCAACTCGTTAAAGCTCGCGAATATGTTCATGAACAAGCTCGGTAATAGGCTCACTAACAAGCTCGTGAGTAGGCTCGTTTAGAGGTTCATTTGTAGGCTCGTTTACAAGCTCATTATATTAGAGATAATATTAAATATGTATAATTTAATTTAAATATTAATATTCAATAAATATAATTTGATTTAGTAAGTAAATATTATATAAGCAAAGACAATATTGATTAAATTAGTAGTAACTAATATAAACATTATATATGACAATATTATGTACTCATGATGTTTTTTTTTTGCCTGTAAATCAACAATAATATTATAATAAGTAAATTTTACACAATACTAATTAAATATTTAGCGAATAATTAATTTGTTAGATAAATATAAAATTGAGAATTATTTGTATTTGAAAGTAGTATATAAGTATTAATATTAAATAATGCAAATTTAAAGTAATAAATAAATATTAATATTAAGTAATGTAAATTTAAATTAATATATAAATAGCCTAATATTTATAACTAAGAATTAATACATATATAAATCTTTAACTAACAAGTAATAGATTTCATAAATATTTATAATAACTAATTAAAACATAATTTATCTATAATAACAGTAATAACCCTAGTTTTTAAATTATTTTATTATATAATAAGATATGTAGTGTTAATAAATTTGTAAAAGTTTAATTTAATTATTTTACTATTTTGTGATTAATTATTATTATTTTATATTTAATTGAATTTTCTACGTAAATATATTATTTTAGAACTTATTATTTTGGACGTTTAAATTTCACTATGTATATTTATTATTTTTAAATTGTAATACCCTATGTTTTAACTAAATAAAGTAACTTTATATTTAAATCTTTAATAAATACTTTTAGGTTATATTATATAAAAGATTTTTTTTTTTTCTATCTAATGGAGGTATATATATATATATATATATATATATATATATATATATATATATATATATATATATATATATTTAGGGTTAAATATTATTTTAGATGTGTATATGTAGTATATGTATACCTATATATATATATATGTACTAATATTCACCTATACACATACATGCATAACTATATATGTGTGCATGTAGTTTATGTATTTATATATATATACATATATATAGATACCAAAATTACCTATATACACATATACATACACTAGATAAATATATATATATATATATATATATATATATATATAATATATGTGTGTGTGTGTGTGTGTGTGTGTGTGTGTGTGTGTGTGTGTGTGTGTGTGTGTGTGTGTGTAAGAAAGTGGACCAAAACAGGATTAATAAGGCAAAAGAAAACAAAAGCAAAATGAAAGAAACAGAAAGAAAGCAAGAAGAAACAGCGAAGAAAAAAAAACAAAAGACACAGAAGCTTCCCTCTCCATTCCTCATCGTCCCTCACCCTCCTTCTCTTCTTCTTCACTGTGCTGTTCATCCTGCCATCACCGGTGACACCATTGTTGTCGCACCAAGCTGCCAGGGGAAGTGCTGCTGCTGCCGTTCCTCATTTTCTTCCTCTGTCAACTTCGATCCAAGCTGATCCAGCACCACCCAAGCTTCCCCAACTTCCCTCATCGTCTTAGGTGTCCGTCCAAGCCAAGAGCCGTCGTTGCAACTCACCTCTGGCGCCGGAATTGAAGGTTGAAGGTGAGTTGCACAGAGTTGTTCTTAGGTTGTTGACAGGTTGTTTTCTGGTTGTTGCTCGATTTTGAATATTGATTTTAGGTTGTTTTTTAGTATATGTTGGATTATGCCAATAATTGCTTCAATGTCACGACCCAAAACAGGGGCCATGACCGACGCTAGGGAACGGGAATTCTTTCAAATCCGGAACCTGTAGCAAGCCTAAAAATAAAATAAAACATGCAATAGTAATAATAACAACACAATTAAGTAAAATACTATGCAGCAGAATAAAATCATAAATGTCAAAATAATAATCCACCACGGGATTTAAATCAAATCCTCATCTCATATATAAATAAACTCTTTTAATACAAATCCAGTTTAAATTCCTAAAATACATAACTCATACAAATATAATATAACAATCTCACAGTTGACCATAACTATTGCAGTGTCTAGATTATAAAATAAAACTCAGATAAGTAGTTTACATAGAGAAGCCAGAGCGGAAGAAATCCGGCGTACAAGCCTTCTACTGAGGTCTGAGGAAGAAACTCTCCTGACAAATAGTCAACGGAGGGGAGTCAGACCTCACTGAGTGAATTACTATAATATATACACATGCATACTAAATGCCAATGCACACAGTCAAAAGTATATATAATATGTATATATACAAGCAATTACACACAAATGCAATAAAAATCATTTAATATATTTTTATTGAAAATCACAGTTTATATAGGATCAAATAGAACCCTAGAATATCGCAACCTCAAAACAGTGCTAGACAACACTCTAGCCACACAGGCTCACTTATTCCATTTAGACAGTAGACTGGCCCCGAGACACTAAGTCAACCGAGCTCCAGCAGTCTGACTGTTAGTGTGATTGGCCCCGAGACACTTGGTCAATAGAGCTCCAGCAATCACACTCCCAAATCACATCACACATCAAATAATCATATCCAATCGATATCCACAAATGGTTAGTAATATAGCCTAAATGCTATAAGCGTATCGGTACGTACTCGGTCCTAGTGCTGCCCACTAGGTAGCACGTTCTATTAATATCCTTCATCAAAATATAAAGCATACATTCATAAAAGTAAATGATGCATGAATTGAATAAAATAGCAACATAAACCATATATATACTAAAAATATACCAAAAGTAAACCAGGTATATTTCGAGTATATATACGTCAAATAAATCCAATTAAATTACAAAATAAACTAGAAATATACTTAAAAACATTTTAAACATAATTCATTAATAAAACATGCATATAGTTTAAAATAAACCAAAAATACCCTAAAATAAACTTAAGTACTAATTAAATCATTATGCATATTTAATCAAAATAAAACATATATTTCTAAAATCATGCATCCTAAAGCATATATATATAAAATAGTAACTCACAATTAGTGCGCTCCTCGAGATGGGTCCGATGGGCCTGGTCCACTAGGCCTCGGTCCCGATGCAACTAAACAAATAATAATAACAGACATCAGAATAAACCTAACAGAAAATCTTAGAAACTCGATCTAGAATATTAGACATAGAATTAAAAATCAGAATTTGACCGGACATCATGTTTTACAAGAATTGCACCGAAAATCCGGTAGAACCTCCCCTATAAAATTAACATCTCTCTACTCAAAGAGTAGAGCCGACCCTGCAAAGAAACACACTTCGAAAATAAACACAAAACACAACCAAAATCCCTCGGTCGGACTCCAAACTACAAATCACCGACTGAGGTCCATAATTCACTGAATATTCATAAAATACCGAAAATACCCTTGTATACTAAAAATAAATTTCATAAGTAGAAATTACATAATTAACCCTACAACACATTAAAAACCGATAAAACTCATTTATTTAGAAAAATTGTATATCATATATATAATTTGAAAATAATTCACGAAAAATAGTTTTAATTAATTAAAAATACTAAATAATTTGTAGAAATCATTTTATACCTTAAATAACTATTAAAATCAATTTAATTATATTTTTAGCCAATTTAGGGTAAAATTACTAAAATACCCCTATATATATATATAAATATACTAAAATTACTCCAAAAATTCACCAAAAATAATATAATTGCAAAAAATTAATTTTCTCAACATATATATCAATAATATCAATAAATAAACTCAATTAACTAATTAATTTCAATTAAAAACACAATTAGATCTATTTTTCCAAAATTACATAAACTAAATAAATTCAAAATGAATACATAAAAATTCACAAAAATTCCAAATAAATTTCTATAATTCATTTCAACACCTATATTTATCATAAAACACAATTTCATAATTCAATTAATTAATTTTCAAAAATTATAAAATAATAATATAATATTCAAAAATACCCAAAAATCAAAATAAATTTCAAAAATTCTACAAAAATTCACACATGAATATTAAGCTAAGGGGAACAACATTTTTGAAGGAATTTATCATGAATCAATCAATTGAAGCTCAAAAAAAAATCAAAAACCCTAATAGGTTAAAATTACAAAATCGAAACCTAGGCAATTCTAGACCATTTTAAGTGAAAAAAAAAGCTTGGAATCACACTCACCGGAGCTCAAGGAGAAGATAGAGACCAACGATGTCAAAAACGGTGGTCGGAATCGGCTTGATCGACGTTGAGAAGAGTTTTGGCTTTTTCGGCCAAAACAAGCTTCCCGACGCTGAAAATGGGCTCTACTGGCAGCAGAACAGGCTGAGGACGATAGTGGCTTTCCGGGAGCCACACCGATGGCAAGGGAACTGTCACGACCCAAAACAGGAGTCATGACCGGCGCTAGGGAACGGGAATTCTTTCGAATCCGGAACCCGTAGCAAGCCTAAAAATAAAATAAATATGCAATAACAATAACCATATAATATAATATGCAGCGGAAAATAAAATCATAAATATTACAATATCATCCATATCAACTGGATATAATTCAAAACTCATCACATCGCATATATAATCTCATAAATGTATAATCTTTATACAAATCCAGTTTTACTATAATACATCTCTTTAAAATAAAGTACATAAAATCCAATACTTTAATTTACAACTACTGCAGTGTCTAGATAAAATAAATAAGACTCAAGTAGACAATTTACATAAAGAAGCCGGGGCGGAAGAAATCCGGCGTATCGACCTGCTACTGAGGTCTGAGGAAGTTGACTCTCCTGAAAAATAGTCAACGGAGGGGAGTCAGACCTCACTGAGTGAATTACTATAGTATATATACATACACTCTAAGTGATAATGCATACAGTCAACAGTATATGAGTAATATGTATATATACAGGCAATTTCATACAGATGCAGAAAAATCATTTTTTATATATTTTGTCTGAAAATCAACTTTTATGAAGGATCACATAGAACCCTAGAATATCGCAACCTCAGAAAAATAGTGTTAAACAACACTCTAGCCATACAGGCTCACTGATTCCAAATATATCCACTTAATCCATTTGGACAGTAGACTGGCCCCGAGACACTAAGTCAACCGAGCTCCAGCAGTCTAACTGCCAGTGTGATTGGCCCCGAGACACTTGGTCAACCGAGCTCCAGCAATCACACCCCAAACCACATCTCATATATCAAATAATCATAATCAAATCGATATCCACAAATAATCAGTAATAAAGCCTAAATACTATAGGCGTACCGGTACGTACTCGGTCCTAGTGCTGCCCACTAGGTAGCACGTTCTATAGATATCCTTCATTAATAATATAAATCATTCATTCACAATAAATGATGCATGAATTTAAATAAATCAACAATATAAACCATATATATACTGAAAATATACCAAAAGTAAACCAGGTATATTTTGAGTATATATACGTCAAATAAATCCAATCAAATCACAAATTAAATTAAAAATATATTTAAAAACATTTTAAATATATTTTATTAATAAAACATGTATATAATTTATTATATACCAAAAATATACCAAAAATATACTTGAATATAAATCATGTTATTTATGCATAATTAGTCAAAATAAAACATGCATTTTCTAAATCATGCATCCTAAGCATATATATATAATATAGTAACTCACCTACTGCGCTCCACGAGACGGGTCCGACGGGCCTGGTCCACTAACCCTCGGTCTTGGCGCAACTAAACAAGAAATAATTACTCGACATCAGAATAACCCTAACAGAAATCCTAGAATTCAATCTAGAGTATTCAACACAGAATTGGAAATTAGGGTTCGACTGGATATCACGTTTTACGAGAATTCTACCGGAAATCCGGCAGAACCTCCCCTGTAAAACGGACATCTCTCTACTCAAAAGAGTAGAGCCGACCCTGCAAAGAAAATACACTTCAAAAATAAACACCACAATCAATCACAACCCCTCGGTCGGACTCCTGACTAACTTTCTTTAGGAATTGTATTAGCAAGACTATACTTTGAGATATTTCATAACTATCTCCTTTTATGCATCATGGACTTTTATTTTGAACCAAATCGTAATTTTCCTTTCTTCCTTTTTCTTTTTTTTTTAGTTAGAAGCATTGGAAGTTCGGCCGACGTCCTAGATTTTTGATCAAAAATCTAGAATTTCGATCGAAATTCTAAATTTTTAATCGAAAATCTCAGCTTTGATTATGCTTATTCTCCCACTCTGATGCGAATTTGATCCAGAAAATCAATCCTAATCCTTTCTATATCTGATTTACGGCCTATATAAGAACCATAAGATAAATACGCTACATCAATTCCATCCTTTGCCTCCATCATGACACAAGCCACGCTTACTTTGATGAAGAAATTTCTCAAGACTCTTAATGGAGATGATTGGAATAAAATTCTGCCATTTCATGCCAAACCCTTAAAGTCCTTTTAACATTTGAAGATAGACAATAATTTTTTGCATGTTGTTGCCACTTTTTGGGATGCTAAGGATCATGTATTTATATTCAATGGACAAGAGCTGTGTCCCCTGATTGAGGAATTTACTGCTATTTTGGGATGTTCACTAAGTTCCACTACTACCATTGCCCTCCTAGATCTTGAGATTGAGTCCCCAATAGATTAATAACATTCTTTGATATGCCCCCAGATGTTATCTACATGCATGCGCATATGCTGAAACCATCAGTCTTCCTTTTCTGATTTCCTCTTGTGGAACTAGAGACAAAACCAATGCTGCTTGGATCAGAACTGTCACTTTCTGCCTATATGCTCAGTTTTTACTAGTGTCTTCTCATGGAGATACTGATGTAAGGATTATTAGTATCTTAGAACAGGTAGAAACTGGAGCTAATCCCGTGCCTATCATACTTGCTGAAACTATCATTAGGTTAGATAATTTCAAGGTTCAAAAATGAATTTCAGATAGTCTACTTCTCCTTTAGGTATGTAACCCTTTTTTTTAAAGATTTGGTTACAAGAGAAATTGAGTATGCTTGATGTTCCTCCTAATGCTTTGATTTATCAATCTCATCATCTACAATCTCATCCTTTAAAAATAAAGGAAAAGCACACCATAGATCAATGGATTGATTGGATGAAAGGTATTACTGATACTGAGATTACTTGGGTCTATCCTTGGTGGAGATTAAAATTCATGTCCATCAACTTGTATGACAATTGCATCCCTATTCTCGGATTACATTTTTCAACCTTTCTT